>JABASF010002205.1:0-16128 GCA_019776145.1 Harlomillsia oculata
GAGGATAGGAAGATCCCATTGAGCAATTAATGAAAGCTACGTGTGCATATTGTGGGTAGTGCTTCAGAGCACACGCTTGCAAAATGTTCCCTTCACATTCTGCTTGACCATGGTGACATTCAAATTCATATGTTCCATTTACATATTCTGTCTGTTTAATAGTAATTTAAAGATTTTGCACTTGGAATGTCTTGTAAATAAATTGACTATAAATGTTTTACCGTAGCTTTCATTAATTGCTCAATGGGATCTTCCTATCCTCCAACTTCCGGTCCACAGTGTTCCCAGCAACTGTGGCTCGATTTTGCCCCGGTTCAACAATGCATGAATTCCCACGAAGGTCGTCTTCTTCACGCCAGTCTTGGCTACAGAACTCACAATCTTGACCCGGTTCTTTACTACGTTCCCTGGATTTTGTATAATTCTCGATGGACTGTTGAGGACATGCAAGATTCGGAACGAGACATGATGAGTGTGGTTTGCAGAAAGTTGGCCCAATTAGGTGCGGCTCTTCCACCAGATTGTAAACAGTAAATTAATTTAATTAAACTAGAAATAAAAACAACGTTTGTACACTCAGGTGCATTTTTATTTCTTAAATCAGCTATATTGATTGATGTTGACAACATGAATTTTTAATTCACTTATCCACTAATCATTAATTCACATTGTGCTGCATTCCAGCTAAACCTATGACTCCACCCAACTATATAATTTTTGATTATTGTTGAAATCAGATGCGTATTACATCAATTTATAGCATCTGCTTTGCATCCTGCCTTTACCTCTTACTGACAACTCAAAATGAATAATAATAACGTTTCAAATACAAGCTTCTACTAAAACTTATTCATACACCATATTTAATTATTTACAGCATTATATTTGTATCTTATATTAATTGTATACTGTATCCTACTTTAGAAGCATATTATTTTTTATTCTAATTAAAACCCAATTTAGTATCTAAAAGCTAGTGTGTAATCACAATCACGTAATCAGTAATCGGCAATAACTTTTATGCTTCTAACTTCTAACTATAAATATAACGTACGCTGAATATATAACTTTTCTGTATTCCTCCTTTCTCCTTTCCTTCGTACTGTGAGTCTTGATCTTATTCTTAATTCAATGATGATGATGGCATTTGACCAGGTACCCGTTTACAGTTTGGTACATGATAACGTGATTGGTATTCGATAGTTTAAATTCGTTCACATCTTCAACTTTCAAAAATGATTTTTTAAAAGCACTCGTTAAACCAAATCAGGTACCGACAAATCATAACATTTAAAAAAATGTATATGCAAATACTCCTTCCGTTTAGTACAAATAGGTTTTAATAACAGGTACATTTCGTACTTCCGTAATGGTTACATTTGGTTCGTCTTATTGGTTATCTTTTTCTAAAACAGAGCAGTTCTGATTCTTATGTACATTAGAGTGCCTTTAAAACTATTAGTATATAAACTATGTATTACATACATGTAAATGTGAATCCTTTTATTTTAGTAGTTCATACATCGCAGTGGCAGGATCCTATTGTATATTATGTAATATTACTACAGGGTTTACAGAATGCATTATTGTAAGATTGTAACTGAGAGATGAACTAATTTAAACATTATATAAAACTCATCCATTTCATCATCATCTGACGCTGACCCACACTATACTCAATATTATTACATAGCATTGTAATGAAATTCAACAAACATTCATACACAACGTATATAAAAGGAGCAATGAGCTATATGTGCTTGTTGCCTATCAATGTCAAGCTTCAAGCAGAAGCATAACGCAAAAATAGCAGAGTGAAAGTAGAATACTCTGTGAAAGTGGATTCTAGCAGAGTGAAAACAAGAATCCAGAAGAACAGATCCGCCGTACAAAAGTAGCAGAGTGATTAGGATTAGGAGAATTTAATGTAGAATTTGGCATAGTAAATAAAAGAATGAACGCGAAGTCTACCAACGAGGGTGACAGGTCGAGGTCGCAGAGTCATAAAGCAGCAGAGTGATTCGGATTAAAAATCTTCTGTGGAGTCTATAGCAGAGTAAATACAAGAATCTTCTGTGAACTCTACAGCAGAGTAAATACAAGAACTATCAAGTACCAAGTCTACCAACAAAGGTCACAAGGTCACACGGTCACACATCCGCCGTACAAACGTAGCAGAGTGGTTAGGATTACATAGAGTAATTCAATGTGGACTCTAGCAGAGTACATACAAGAATGAATGCGAAGTCTACCAACATAGGTCACAGGTCAAGGTCACAGCTGCGCTTTACAAAAGCAGCAGAGTGATTATAGTATTAGGATATAGAACAAAAAATCTGTGTACTCTGACAGAATAAATACAAAGATTATCTGTAGACTCTATAGCAAAGTAGATACAAGAATCTTCTGTGAACTCTACAGCAGAAAAAATACAAGAACTATTAAGTACTAAGTCTACCAACAAAGGTCACAAGGTCATACATCCGCCGTACAAACGTAGCAGAGTGGTTAGGATTACATAGAGTAATTCAATGTGGACTCTAGAAGAGTACATACAAGAATGAATGCGAAGTCTACCAACATAGGTCACAGGTCAAGGTCACAGCGGCGCTTTATAAAAGCAGCAGAGTGATTATGATTAGGATTAGGATTAGGATATAGAACAAAAGATCTTCTGTGTACTCTGGCAGAGTAAATGCAAGAATCTTAAATGGACTCTATAGCAGAGTAAATACAAGATTATTCTGTGGACTCTATAGCAAAGTAAATACAGGAAATATCAAGTACCAAGTCTACCAACTAGGGTCACAAGGTCACACATCAGCCGTACAGAAGTATCAGAGCGATTAGGATTAAAAGAATACAATGTGGACTCTAGCAGAGTAAATACAAGAATGAATACGAAGTCTACCAACGTGGGTCACAGGTCGCAGTCGCAGCTAAGTAGTACAACAGTCAACAATCCTTAAAAAAATCTGAAATGGGTATAATATGTCTACTTGGGAATGCTACTATGTAGGCAATGATAGCTCTCGCAACTTTCTCCACTTCCACACACACACACACACACACATTATGCTCCTTTTGCATTTGTCATTGCTCCTTTTTCGACAAACTTACGATTATAATACTATACCTTACGTGACAATGCTCTGCTCCCATGTCGTTTTGCTACAGAAGAGTTCACGATTAATTTTTTCTGAATTATTCTTTTCCAAAGGTTTCCAAAGTACATTTTAGGTTTTTAGTTTCTAGATGTATATGCTTAAAATAGCAATCTGGTTTCTTTAAAACTCCAGTGTCAATAAATTGAGATTTTCCTTCTTGAAATTATCATTCCTTGTTGTAAATTAAATTGTTCTGCCTTCATTAACCTGTTTTATCTGTGGATTTATTATGTTAGTCAGATTATTAATGTGAAGATTCCAAATATTATTAGATTAGATGTTATTAGATTGACTAGTTACTTTTTCATCAACTTTGCATTGAGACACCCCAAACTGAGATGTCGACCTCGCTGAGGTGGTTGGACTTTAGTGAGCGGAGAGTCAGGTGGTGACCCAACGTCGGATAACCCGCAGATCGGAGCATTGGTGGGCATGATGCTCTCTTGAAGTGTGTACCACTGAGTCACTGGTCGCCGAGGATTGTCCAACATTTCCAGCCAATGATCCCGTCCAACCCCAATGCATTGTGCTCCGGCAACTGCACATCCCAAGTCTTCGTTTGGCCCGACTCTGAACGAAACCAATAACAATAAGTATTACATCATTATTTCATCAAATATCAGTTTCCGTTATGCGCGAATTTGTAAAGTTAAAGTCAAATGTTTTGATTTTACCTGTCGTAATCCACGACTTTGAAAATGAGTTGCACTTCCTGAATGTTCTGTGACGGGACGTCAAAAATTAATGATTCGTTCCAAACTGGAAACAGACAAGTGCGTCTCACAGAAGTTTTCCTTTTGCGAATTTTCTTTCCTTGACAAACCAGGTAGACCTTTGTGTACGGATCTAAATTATAAAAAAATACATCATTAAAAATTTTTAAAATCGATTTAATTTTGCCAGCAACTTCCATGCAAATGACCCCAATTCCAACAATGCAAATCAGAGTAGCACTTGAACATGAAACGGGTCTTCAAAACTGACTCCTCTACTTCATCCCGACTAAACTTGAACAGATTCGTCCTTCATGTCTGTTTCACAATAGTACTGGCACTGGCAGACTGGCACTAATGAAACTCAACTTGAGCACGTGGAATTTCTGAGATATTTTGTGTATATAATAGTCACTGTTTCTTAGAATTTATAGCTTTTGAGCGGAAGGCTAAGGCTCATAGCAATGCAACATTCTATACATATAAAAATTGGGAATGCAAAAGAAAACTTTTCGAAATGTTTTGAATTCTATCTTCTATGGAAAAAGTATTCATTTCATCGTATCAGTCAAATATGTTAGTTATTGTGCAACGGATTCACAACTTTCTCAATGTCATACGTCTGCTAAATGCATGTAATATTGCGTCTCAAAGTTGTTAGACTTAGACAACTTTCTCCTTATTAAAACTGTTATGCGCCTGAATCAGGAAATAAGATATACTTATTATGCTTTAAGTCTACACTCGCAGCTTGAAGGCTAAATCCTTTTGTTGACATGCACTACATTTTTGATGAATTCATAAACAAACATTTGTACACTCTTAGTTAGTTACATTTAAGATTGTGTATACTTTCACTTTCTAGTGGAAAAGATTAAAGCTTGAGTGTCATCAAGGGGAAAATTCAGGAAAACATTAGGATGTTCTCTGAATCACGGAAGGAAGAAAAGAGTACTAAATAAAAGTACATACCAGAAGACCCAGTGATGTCCATCGCCCGAAGATTTCGTGCTTTGATGATTGTGACCGTGAGGCGACCCGCCGTCGGCAAATAGCAGAGTGAAACCATCAATTCTCCCAAATCCAATTTATCCTGTAGGCAGAACAAACACACGAACATTATTTTCCATTTTATGTGCCAAGCTCACGGCTCCTCTCACCGCGATTCAGACATACATCAGTAGTTAATACTCTGCCAATTTTCATGCAGTCCCATCCCATGTCTACAACATTTCATGTCCTTTTCAGTGCTCAAGGGCACGCAATGCACACATTACGAGTAATATGATGGAAAGTGACACCGGAGCAGTCGTGCAGTAAACCGTGAAATGTCACCCGAAAAGCACAAAATCAAATCTGGATTTACCTTGAATTTACTAGTGTATAAGGTTTTGCATAGAATAGTACGTAATTAAAACGTATCGTAATGAAATTTCGAAAATGAACCGATGATGAAGTGCAGCTTGAAAAATCTTCATTGTCAGTACTGAATTGAAAATCAACTCATTGTGCAGTGTTTGCACAAATCAAAAATGTTAACGTGTCTTACAGTCTTAGCTCTTTAAGCAAGTGTGCATTATAACGTGAATTTTTAGCTTATCATCATTATGAAATATTGTATAACAATATTAACAATGTATACAAAAGGATTAAAAATTACTGTTTAATGATAAAAATACCTATAATGAGATTGAATCAGAATGTGCTTCTTGGACTCTGAGAATTTTTTAATAACGCAGACATCCTTTTGTTGTTTATACACATTTTTGTTGATCAGTTCATACGGGAAAGGACGGAGACAAGATATTCTAACTGCTCAGGACGACGTAAGTAATTAAATGCTGTCGAGTCTGCAACTTTTTCAAGGTTATAGTTGGAGTAGACTCAAATGTAAAGCTATATGGATGAAGGCAAAGTTTCTTCTCACGTTTCAGTACAGCCTAATGTGTAATTGGTCCTCAGAGTAAGGCAGTGGAAAGTTTTCCTACTTTCGTTGAGAGTGTTTTCGTTTTCTGCATACTAAACAGTTACTTGCCATGTCTTGTCAGTTTTGTATACTTGCTCGTTTCCTCGCTCATGTTTTTGTACTTGTTTGCATGCTTTTTTTCCTTCTAAAGTTACAGTCTCCAACAAAGAGAGGGGAAACTTTTCCCCAGTTTTTCCTCTCTTGTGGGATCAAAATGTCTTTACATGTCATTCCATGAGCGTTCAATAAAGGAGAGGAAATGAGAGTCGAAATCACATCACAAAGACTCGAGAGAAAAATTCCTTCACACTCCAGACCAGAAAGGATGCACGAGGGACCATCAAACGTCAAGGAGTAAGAAAACAAACTGACCTTCGGAGGAGCTAAAATGTCCATGTTGAAGTCAATCTCAGTTGCCAAGTCGCTCGAGTCGAGAATTCCCTTGAGAACCACTTGTCCGATGAGGTCGTGTCGCGAGAACCGGTCAAAGTCAAATACTGAGAATTGCAGGTAACGATCCACCAGGTCATCGTAAGATACTCTGAAATTTTAACAATTTCAACATCACTCTTTATTTTCCATAATGATCCTTTCTCCATTGTACAATATGGACTTCCTCTTTGATTTCAGCTTCAAAGGAATATTTTTCAATTATCGAAAATGATAAATCACGCATATCTGTTTTCCTATAACTATAACTGATTTCATTGTTTCGCGTTCATGTAGAGAAGTTGCTTTGATACGTGCACTGGTTTACGTCAGAATAATTTTCTCAGTGCAAATTCTTCATTCATAATCAAAGAGAACTAAAAATTACTTTTGGAAATGACGCATTTAATGACATGCTGGATTCATTAATTGGTTCTCGAATCTTTTGATGAATGTTCAAAATTAAACATTTTCATTTGTTATGATTAAAAACTAAGAGTAAATGAATCCACCACAGACTTTTCATACATTTTAATTCAAGCTTTGTACAATGAACTGCCTTTTGCGCTATTCTCAGATGACAACGTCCTCATTACGACTACAGTGCGGGGCGTGTTTCCAGCTCTCAGCTTTCCACAGCGCTTTTCGCGGAAACGCAGCCTTTTGGATATGACATCACCGATAGAATCTCCAGTGATTGAGTTACTTTCTACTTTGCAGACTTTTGGCTAAATAGTAATTTATTATAATGAGTCTTACCCAAAGAGAAAGGTTTCATTGAAAGTTGGATTAAGGTTTCGTCGATGAACTTTGGTTTGAAACTTTTTCTTTCTGTCAGGAAGTAAGTAAATTTTAATGTACGGATCCGAGCTGCCAGACATATCCTTAGCCGGGAGGTCCAATGCTTGCAAAACCTGTTAAAATATAATAAAGTAGGTCGTCCCTTAGATTTGTTCAAGTATTCATTATATGAACAACTCTTTCGGTGCAATAAAAAGCTTCTCCTTGAGAAATTCTGGATTTGTATGTGAGCTGAAAACCCCATTTCACAGTACATATATACGACATTACAAACTATAATAACCTGAAGTGAGCAACTGTACAAATGTCAACAGATAAAGCTGACGAAACGAAGTTGGATAGACACATCATCATGAATGTATATAATATCACATTTTGTAGGAGACTTCAATAGGTGGTAGGGGTGAGCGTAGGTGTTCAATGCAAAGCTTGGTGCAGAGTGCAGATGCAAATCTGCGTAGGTGTGGGCATGTTTCGACTGTTCTCGCAAATCCAAACTGCTTAAGGTCTATTAGGTTTGACAGATGAAGAGTGTTTCAGATTCCAGATTGTCGCTAACTTTCCTTCACTCAGTTTCTCATTTCACGTTGACCCATACGTTCACATTTTGTACAGGCTTTTACCATAGGTATACTTTCCAGACGACGTGACAAACTTTCTCTCCTACCACCTACACATTCCACCACCTGTCTTCTACGGATTGACCTATATAAACTCGCAACATGTTCAATCAAATCAGAGTTAACGTTTTGGCATGTCGCTGTTCTTGTCTGCTGACATGTTACACAATACAATGACGAGGTAAGCGAAAAGCAAAGGGGGACTCTGAGAATGTAAAATTTACTATGAAAAACTCACCTTCACAATAAGAGTTTCAAGGTCTTTGTCATAACGAAGAGTGAAACTCAGTTTGCCCACTTTTTCTGCTTCGGTTGTCGAACTGTCAGATGAAGATTGATGAATCAATTCCCGCTTGTACAGCTCCGGCTATTTCCAAAAAATAAAGACGTAAAAGGGTTCATTTTCAATGAGTTACTGCGTTGCGTTGCCTGCTGCGTTGCTTTATCTGGTCTTCCCAGCTTTCAAAGTGTCTTTAAACGATTTTTGCCTTCTTGCTTGTATGCGTTGTTGCTGTTAGCTTTCATTCAACCTTTGTTAGTGTTGTTAGGCGTGCATCATGCTATCATGCATCGAACATTTATCTTACCCTTGTTCACATAACTGAAAACCGTTTACAAATAAAAATATTGCTTAAAAATAATATTTTGTAACTGCCCAGTAACTATAACTACCCATAGCCTATAGATATGATGGGTTCAAAATGGGTCGAAGATGAATATGTTACAGTTACGTCATTAGATCGACTGTTCCGTTGTTTGGTTCAATTCAGTCTTCACTTCAGTAGTTCCTTCCAAACGACGAATGGGACGAAGACGAAACGATTCTTATAAATTATAATCTGTTCGTAGTTCGCATTCGCACTATTGGGAGATTGGGACATGAATTTTGTACGAAATGTGAATGTGAGAGCAGGAAACCATACAAGGTTATATTATATCGTAGGAAGCCCTCAAAGACAGACTTCGTCACTCTCGTCAGATGCAGATGATCGAATATCCTTGTCCAGGACATTTGAAACCATTCACGACTTGTGAAGTTTGCAGGTGAAACGAAAGACACGGTTGAAGCGCTCAAACATATTAATCCCATTTTCGTATGGTATGTATATAGTAAAAGCTGAAACTTTCATGCTGCCCACGTCCGGAGGAACGGGTTCCTGCGGTTCGTAATGATCAACTGATCTTATTACCTTACATCTTCATGTAATGATGCGATAACTTTGCTGCTCATAATCATGCACGTGAACTACTAATCACGTATAGAATAAAATATCATAATGCATTTCAGGAGAGGAAGAATTTTAGTGTTTGATCATACGTCCTTGAGGATCTCAATTGAAAGAGAAAATGAAGCGCAATTCTTAGTAGGAAACACTAACAAGTTCATTGAGTCATATTAATCTTTTTACGTCATGTTATTACTAGGAATGAGAGAAGGAGCTTAGGAAGGAGATAGTTAACGTTCATGAGAAGAGTCCCGAAGAGTGAGTTACGGACGAGTGAACATTACTAACTGACAAACAGCAAACAATGTAATAGATGACATTACGCACTTGTAAGGATAGGACTACGACCATTACTGAAGAGCAAACTAAGAATTTCCTGGAATAAAAAACAATTGACAATGACATTTCGGATCTACGTCCGACTTTTGTTCAGACCTCAACGTTTTGGTCCATGACAATGACATCTAAGCCCTGAGGAGCTTTGACGAATCGTTAAGATTTAATAAAGCCTGGAAGTTCAACAGGTGCGGTTCTCGAGGTCGAATCCGCAAACGGGCGTTCTATATTTCCTATACACCATAAAGTTGTCAGTCTTTGCACAGTGTGGATTTTGTGAGTATACAAAAGAAAATTGAGGACAACTGTGCTCTAACATTGCGGTAAAAAGAGGACAACGGAAATTCAGGGAGAGATGCCTTTATCACGTCGTTCATTTGTATCGCTCTCCGTCGCTTTTCCTAGTTGCTGCTTTAAAAAGGATACCGAATCCTTTGTATCGTTCACGATCTTTCGTGTGTTCCTCACTACGGACTCAAAGGGGAAGAAATCGGATTCCACATTCGTAAGACAGGAAGGAACGAGATGGATGCATGCAATGGAGGAAATCCTTCGTTTGTACTCTTCTCGCTTTCTCTCCTAAAGAACTGGGGAAAGCGGATTCATGTGAGTGTGAGCACTACACACACACTACTAGACATTAAGACAGCTTCAGCTGGATCAATTTTTCCAGGACGCTCATCTCCATATACCACAGCCACAGCATATGTTGAACTATGGCGTCCTTGAATACGTTGATCATTCTTCATGAAGTTTATATAATATAATATTATAAAAAAGGTAGCTTCACTTTCATACTGCATGTTACTTATCAGATTCAGTTGAAATGTGTGTTGTGTTATGTACTATAGTTCTAGTTGTCTACTCTCCAGCTCCAGCCTACAGGCTCCAGGAAAGCAGAAACGCAGAAAGGTAAAGTTGTTGGTTATAGTTTCTGTGAATTAAGTGTGTATGATTTTCCCACCTAAGCACTCTCGTTTTTGGAAAAGTACTAGACTAGACGCACCAACGGGTAAATACCGTTTCGGGCAAATTACTATCTCTCTGGAATTTGAAGCAGACAACAAACGAGAAAAACAGGCGTTCTCTTCTGTAAAGTCTGCAATTTTAGCATTGCCATTTATTGACATTTTTACGCTATTTTGTACTATTTGCTATTACTTTCCAGGTTTCGCAATTTCGTATTCTATGCTATGCTTTTGGGAGTCAGACTATTTGAAAGCATACCTGAATTAATCCAATAGAGTCCTCCGTACGAGTGGATCGGCGAGAAGCATTTCGTTCCAATGACTGAGCCGCAAAGTCCTTTGTTGTAGTATTTTTCTCCAAACGATGGGATAGCTGTCTCTGGAAACTCTGGAGCCTGGTTGGTACCGTCGGTAGAGTAGTTTGTCTCAAAACCTAAACAAAGCAGATTAATTGCATAGTATTATATAAGTACAGTGTATTGTAAATGTAATTGTGTATAGTGTAGTTTTAACAATACATTTTATATCAAGTTTTTGTCTTTTCGTTTTTGGATCGTTTTTCGTTCCTGGAAAAACTAGGAGTGAGGTAAAATGTAATCGATAGTCGTCTGTCGTAGTTTTCTATATTTATGCTTCTGCGAAACGTAAGCAGGATGAAGGAATACGAATAAGAACCGGTACATAAATTTTTCAAGCCATTACTACGGCTGTCGACAAAATGCCTGGGAGACAAAGTTCAACGTGCCCGGGTTCAAGGTGAACTCGTTTGCCCTACATTTCACATCACATCTTTTCTCCGTCATAAGGTTTTCCGTAGTTTCCGCACAAAGTAACACAGCAGCAAAATGATGAAAGTAGAGAACGAAAACGTAGTATAGTATTTCTGAGCTGAAAAGCCAGTATGAAATATTGAAAAGTCGTTTGTGCGTAATAAAATAAGGCCAATCTCGACTCGTATGGGGTCACCTAGCAGACTTAGAAGATGAGAACTAATTCCTTGTGGCTTTACAAGTGCACACTAGCAAGTTGTCAGTTGTCACGAAGGAGAAACATATTGCCTATCTGAGCTTCTCTGGGCCACCCAGGGTTTCGTTCTTGGAAAACTTTTACTGCACGTTCTACTGGTTCAGGCAGGGGCTCATTAACTACGAGTCACTTTCTCCAATTTCACCACACTTCTACACGATCTCACGTGTTCCTTTAATCTACTACAATAATGCGATTTCCCGCATTTCCCTTACTTTGTAGTACTTTCTAGATTGTAATTGTATCAGTACGTCGTCCAATGCATTACTTGAATAATGTAACCTTGCTTGTTTAACAATTTTTGTAGAAAGCAATGAAAGTACTATAAACTCGCTTTTAAAATATTATTTAGGTACTAGCTGAAGACGGACGTTTGCATAAGGGAAACCTTAGTAATTTTTCAAAAGTGACTCTAATGGTAAAGCTAGAGAAGATGGAGGTTCAAGGCTATTCTACTAGACAGGAAAACGCTCTCAAAGTTAATCCTATAGACTTTTTACTATTAACTTTGAGAAGATGAAGTTCAACTTCATATCCTTCGAAGCATATGGATGTGTTTGTTAGTAGTGGGGTCTGAAAAGTGAGTGTCTCCTCTTTGTCGAAGCAAGAAAGCTTTTTGGGAACTCAAATCCTCTTGTGGGATTCTAACTCAGGATCAAGTGAAAGCATGAAAAGGACCGTCTAATGCAAAGCTCTTCATGGAGAAGAATGGGAGCTTGCTTCAAGCTTCCCTTCATTTCCCTCCGAACAAAACATACGGTGTGGTGTAATATACCTCCGCCCAGGTCTCATCTTTGTAAGCGCATTATGGACACAATTTGCATAATAGACCGTATAAATGAATATTCGCACGTGGTATCCGTATTACTTAAACCCTATGTACACTACACAGCTTTCGCTCTTGAAGATTAAATGGCATTACTTAATAATCAGAGACTAGAGATACTAGAGACAATCCTATGTTAAAGTGTGTCAAAGCAAGGCTGGAAGAAGGGCCCCGTAAGATTGGGAGATTGGGACGCTCATTTCCTTAGGTTATTCTCAATTGTTGCGAATATGCTTTATGCTCTGTTTCATTCGCTGGTTTTTGGAGGGAAGCTATCACGTAAAGTACAGGAGCCGTGATCAGCAGATTGACTCTTTCTGCAAGTGTTTGCGATTGATTAATTTTTAATTGTGAGTAATCCTAAAAGATTTTAAATAAAATACGAATACATGTCAACTAGGAGCTGTTGTGTTTGTAAAAGTCGGGGCAGCAGAGATATATCGATTTATCTTATCATTTATCGATACACCGAACCGAAGTACTTAACAATCAATATTATAGAAAATAGAATTGAGACGAGAGTGGGAAGAATTAAACTAAAACTTGGTAATTATAAATTTCTTAATAAACTTCGTAATAATTATTAACTGGGCTTAATAATTAAGTAATGATATTACATTATTGAGCGGATTTCCACTTCGACATTTGACATTTCGTTCCGTGTACAAAAAATTGATGGTATATGACAGGGCGTTTTGATTGCATTGGACATTGAATGGGCATTATAATTAGCTAGTATAATATGTAACCAAAGGACAAAGGGTGTAAATGCGGTAAAGAAATAATTGCAATGCAAGCAGGCCCAACTAAACACGAGTATATAGTCGAATCGTCGAATGAGGAAACGCGAGTCGAAGAAGAGAGATAGGAATGCGAAGGAAAGTTGTATAACGGCTCGTAATGAAGTAGGTAAGAAGAGGCGGAAATAATGATATTGGTTAACTCACCTTCTGAATCACCTTTTTGTCCTTGACTTCCTGGACGTACTCGTGTTTGGCCAAATCGTGAGAGAGATCCGGGAGAGAATGACTTATACGGATCATGGCCTTTGACGATGCGTCCTCCTCGTCATCCTTTTGTCGTAGGTAACGAGACCATTTCCACTTGTTGAAACATCGGAGAACAACTGCGGCTACGAGAGCCACAACCGCTAAACACCCAGTTCCAATCCCAACAACGAGCATGTTGAAGGGAAATACAAAACTGAGTCCACCTCCCATTTCGTGTCCTGTTGAATAAACATTTAAATGAACATGAATCAATTAAATGCCATCGTGCTAGGTTCGCAAACTATTTACATCGCATTCAAAGCAGAATGATTGAAAAATAATGCGCAGTACTAATGTAAGTTTGAACTAAGAGCTCATGCTCATGTATGAACAATGGTGATAAATGTTAGAACTTTCTATTTTTCGCATGGAAGTGAGGATGTGAGAAACATTCGCTTTGTTTATTTCCAGAGGGAGAGACAGACGTAGAGAAGACTTGGTTATCTGAGTGAACAACTGGAATCACCTAAAGTTCATCAAATTGGCAGAGTTGCCAGACAAAGGCTTTGAGAAGTTGCAGACAAAAGCTTGAGCAAAACAGATTCTCGTTCCCATCCAACTTTTTCACTCAAGTGAAAGCAACAGTCAAGCAATAACTCTGTCACCGCTTGCCTGTTGTTCGATATGGAACTTCTTTCGTTTCGACGAGAAAGCTCATTTGACGACTTGTTGAGCCTACGGGCTTTTGTCATACTTCCTTCCTTTTTTATACAGCAAGATTTTTTTTCTTCCTTCAAAGACACGAAAAATTCATTCGCTTCCTATTCTTCTGTTGCTTCAAGGACATGGAGACCAAGTAGGTCATTTACGCTAATTACAACAATCTCAAGCAGCTTTGTTGAAATTGCTGAACTAAAAATCGTAATGTCTCATTCTTTTTCTCTTGTGTAATAAACTGCAATACAGAATAATAGTATGTCGAGAGCATACGTTCTTTAATATACGACTTCACTGTGCAATTTGAGCTCAAAAGCACTTTTCCTTCTTTTTTACTTTGGTCATTTGGCCAGGAAAATGACGTTATATAGGGAAAGACTATGAACAGCATTGTGTAATGCGAGTAATGTCACTCTCTCGCTCTCTGTGTGTGTCTGTCTGATGCTCTTCTTTACCATGCCTGCTCTTCCGTCTCCAAAAACGATTTTTTTTCGACATACTATACATTCCCACTTGCCACATGCTATTACCAAGCTCACACATTTTTTGACATCTGGTGAAACGTGGAAAGTCTTAATAGGCTTTTATCGCTCAACTCAATTTCGGTTATTTGAACATCAAAGTGAAAAATGAACAAGATATTTTTAACTCGCACTTGAATCTTTCTAACACATAACACTCAAGCCCTGACTCCTGAAAGTGACTGCGACAGCTGTACTGCTAAATGTTATATAATACCGGTATATTGTATTATTGTCATATCATTATCACAATATGACGATACCACTTATTCAAGGTGAAAGCTATGAACAATAATAACTGTGACCTTGTGGTGATCTACTTAACCTGACGAAGTTGACTTTTCCTTTACCAAAGGTCATTGTCACCTTTAAAAATTAGTCCTTAGTCCTTGATAATTCAAAAAATTCAAGACATTTGAAACTTTCATAACAGTTCATTCTTCATATTTTTCTTAACGATTTTTCGGCAAAACTTCTTTCTACGTTTCTACTTGAGCATCACAACCTTGCAACCTTGCAACTTTGCTGTGGGCGATTTATAGTGTGAGAACAACGTACAACGAACTTGCTGGGCGACTGGGAAAGCAACGAAATTGTACGAAAACTAATTACAAAAAGTCACTGACATCACACAATACTTTATGAACGTGTGTGAGACTTGGAATTTCTAAAATAAAAGTTACCCGGAATTCAATATTTATTGACGCGAAAGACGTTTGACAGTCAAAGCAAAATGAGAAAAGAAAGTACTATTGTTACGTCGCCTTCATAAAGCGACGACGGGGCAAGACGGTGAGCAGGACAAACGAAAAAGTTTTGTACAACTTTGCTCCTCATGACCATAAAGGAATTCCGCCGTCATTATTATTGTAGTGTGTACGTCCGCCTCCAAAGGACAACACATGACATTCTCCACAAGATCTACAGATTTACTATAATGCAATTGCGTTTTAGGAATTTCCGTATTGCGCTCATCGACGCTTCACGATTGGCGACTCGACTGAGATTACTGGACTAAATGTTATGTAAACCTTGACAAAAGGGTTCCGCGGCGATCAATAGGTTCATCATCATCATTGCTTCGAAAGTAAAATCTGTCGTAACTTGCTTCACGCTGAAGGTTCGTTCATCACAATAGCATCTCAAGGCAAGCATGACAAATGATAGAATAGCGAATGACGTGTACGAATAACTCTAGTGTAGTATACGCTAGAAGTTCCAGTTCCATTTACCTTTTCCCTCTCGTTTGTCACTCGTTTTATGGGCTTTGGGAGAATTGAGATGAACAGTTTGAAAAGCCATACAAAAGTTGATCATTTGGTTCAACTTTCTCTTTTAGGTCATGTGTGAGTATGAAAAGGAAGGGAAAACTTATTTTCTAATTGCTACATTTGTTTCCTTTTTGAAAGCTTTTGAGAGTTGGAAAACATGTTTATGATGAACTGGTAGGTTCCGAGGTCGACGATGAGGGCGCCTGGACGTAAATATTGTAGCATTATGACAACAAACTAATTAATTCAATGTTTCGGAAGCTTTTTCTAGGGTTTTATAATTAATTAATCAGATTCGGATCCTTTGGAAATTGAGAGGGCTGTAGAAAATACGCAGTTAGTAGTACACAGTACCTTCTGTTCTAATTCTAGAAAGTTCAAGTAAAACTCACATTTTCTCAAAGCTGTAGATCCGTTTATTATTATTAAAACATCACTTTCACGATTCAATATGAAAGAAAATATTTTAGTCGAGTCATCGATTCAAATAATTCAAAGTTTTGAACCTAAATCCTAGTTCCATAATAGGCACTTGATATGTTCACCACATAT
>JABASF010002206.1:0-16121 GCA_019776145.1 Harlomillsia oculata
AACAGAGGGGATGCACGAGAGAAGGGGAAAAGAGGTTTTGTACTGCTTATAATGTTTAATAGGGTTCCTATAAGAGTTACTGATATAACATGATATTGAAAATATTGCTTTTTCAACTTGATCCTCTTGTATTTGATCCCCTTTATTGGCTCATGCATGCAATAATAATCCTTTGGTCTATTGACCAGTTGCGATACTTTTACGTGAGTGCAATGTATCGTCCGTCGTGTAATGTGCTTGTGACGTGACATAGGTCAATTAAAGTCAAAATGAAAAATTATCCCTATAGAAAATTGGGTGCATGCACCTGTCAGCCCCAGAAGCACAGATCAAACCAACGGAAGAGAAATGTAAAAGTTTGTACAGCACTTGTACTTATTACTACAACGCGACTTTTACATTCTATAGATGAGGATTTTTAGAAACAAAAAAAAACAATGGACTACTTTCACTTCTCATCATCATCTTCCTGTCTTTCACATCATTTTGGACTTGAGAAGAAGGGTTAGGGGGGATTATAATTATGATGAAAACAGGGGAAAGAGTACATAAATGTCGAAAATCGTGCTTGTCATAAAACCTTATGTGCGAACGCTAGGACCGTCGAGGTGAATGCAGCTGCGACGTCGACATTGCTCGGGACAAGGAATGGTTTGAGAGGTTTTTTATTGCAGCTTATTATTACGACAGTCGTCATATTTTATAAAACAAAAGGGAGAATTGCACTCACAGTTGCATGTTGCAGTTATTAAAAAGTGCAATACTCAAATGATGAATTGTACTGGAAGTATAAAAACTGGAAAATGGAAAATGTACGTTGTGAAAATTGTAAATTCTTGGAATTCTATTTTTGTTTCCTTACATTTTCCTGTTTTCTCATATCTCAACTCAAGCCTCATGATCTTCTTTCTCCTATCTCACTCACTACTCACTTAGTTTTGTAATAAGACTGACTGCTGATGTGCTGATCTCACAGGGCATTAATTTTGCCCTTTTTACATTCACCTGCATATCAAACGGAATGTGCAACTTGAAAGGTTTTAGTGAAAATGGTAATAACAAACAGCAACCCTTGGTTTTATAATATAGAAAGTGTCTAAGGATTGCATATAAGAAAGTGTAATAAGTAACAAAATATAGTAATATCGTTAGTATATGGCAAACTTTGCCAGTGGCAACTGGCAACAAAAGGGAAGAGACAAAGGATAGAAGACCAGAACAATTCGAGAAAGGCATTATGTGAGCTTGTGACCTGGGAACAAGTTTTCATTCCATTCTCATTCAGAACGTTTAACTCTTTAACAGTTGTTAAAGTAGGAGAGGGAAAAGGGTATTTTGAAAGTATAACCTTGTGAGGGAAGTTGGACCCTCATAATTCTTGAGTTTATGCCCAGTGCGCTCCTTTTGGGTCTAAAGTTGAGAAAACCACGTAGGATGAAGGTGGAAATGGAAGAAAACAGAGTATAGGAAGAGATGGAAGAAAAGGAGCAGAAGAAAGGTATAAGAAAGTGTAAGGTGACGTGTTAGCAGTGGGAAACCAAGGCGAGAAAATATAAAGGGGAAAAGGAAAGGAAGAAAATAGGCAGGGAAGGAAGAGAGTTGATTTCAAGCGTACTAAAAACGAGATTCTCTCAAGTGGAGAGTTTGAGCAATAAAATAAAACAATACTGTGCAATTCAGGACCAATTCTGAGTACAGTTGGGTTTCCCTTATCAGAGCATGAAAGACGTGAAGGAGGTTTTTTGAAGGAAGCCGTGAAGTTGCTGCGGTGAGCAGTTGAAGCATAAGTCCAAGTCTTGTACAGTATTTTGCTCAATGAAAAAGGAGAAACTTACAAGTTTCGGACAAACTTTGAGAGTGAGTCGCCTTTACCTTTTGCAGTGGCCCGTCATTTCCGTCTGGAGTCGAAGGAGCAAACGGAGAAGTGAGAGAGCTTGTCCATGGATTACATCTGACACGCAATTAGGGGTGAAACTCAGGGAAAGTTTTTGAGTCTCGACGTGGTTTACTTGCTCCTGCTGTTTCCATCCTTTAGTATTTTACCTCGTGCCTCCAGTTGCATTAGTGGATTTTGTCAAGCTTTAGAAGGTACTCAGGTACATTAGTGGGAGCGAAGTCCAAAGTCCTAATTCCACCCGGTCAGATTTCTCTTTTCTTTCATTCAATCAATCATGAATTAAGTTGCTCCAAAGGGGAGAAATAGCTTCAACCAGGAAGTGATGGGAGTGATTGAAAGTCGTCACCACTCACTCAGCTTGGACGATATGCTTTAGTTGCTTACTTACTTTCATTCCGCCACTGTAATACAAGTGACGTTTGCAAAATAGACGTCTAGTCAAGCAATGACTGATTTGCTCTTGCTCTGCCATGCATTCTGTGCCATTGCCAATTTCCATGTCTTGTTAACTCAAACCTAAAATACATCATCGATTTCTAGTATAGTAGTTAGTTCTTGAGATTGTATTGTTATAGGCTACAGCTACACGACTGAATTAGTGCAATTCCTAATAGAAAAATCATTTTCTATGGTACAGTACGTGCTATGCCAAGAAATAATGGGTTTTGCACATTACAAAGCGTAAGCGTAACGTCGTACTTACTCCATTGCAAAAGTCACACTCACAGGCGCGCACTGTATAAAGAAAAAGGAAGAGGCGTTCAAGCATTGTGCTACTTTTCTTAAGAAAAGGGAAAGTATAAGTGTAAGTCGTAGTGTAAATCTTGAGAAAGTGGAATGAATGCAGCTTAAGAAAGCAAACTGGGCATCGTCTTGGGACGGGCATGGGCATATGATACGGCTTACTTTTCCACTCAGTAGCCTTGAGCTTTTGGATTACTTCCCGACCTTCTTGTGGGATTTTCCGCTGAGTCTCATTCCTAACGACATTTAAGAAATTTAAGATTCTCATAAGGTTCAATTTGTTAAGTCTGATGAGCCATTAAGGAAGATCTCCTAAAGATTTTGGAGGGTAATTACAGATATGTGTGACATAGTAGAGCGTCGAGAACTTGAAAGGGAACGGATAATCAGATGCTCCTCCTGAATGAATTGATCCATCATTTCTTGCGTACTTTACACCTTTCTTTACAAAATCACTTGCAAAGTCTGCACGAGGGAACCAAAAGTTTCAAACAAGATCCTGATGCCACCTTCTTAATGACCTCACTTACGGCACTCATCCATTACAATCTTAGAAATGAGCTTGAAACTCAACAGAAGCCACGAGACTTTTTGACTACTGTCTACTGTCACAATCTTTCAAAAGCTGTGCAATAATCAAGATCATTGCCAACATTTATCATGCATTCAATTCATCCTTTTCCTTACAAAAATCCCAGTATTGAACGACACGCATCGTAATTAATTCTGAATTAATTATTGTCGCTGTAATTAAATGCTGTAAAACATCATGTATACTAAATAATACGCATTTTGATTCATTCCGTTAACTCGAACACCAAAAACCCATTAAGCAATCAACTTCCAATCATGGAACGACATACGAGTGGAGAAGTACGTCAATAAAGGTCATGTCCGCAATCCACGTCACATTGGGTTTCAATTATCAATACGAAAAGCCTATTTTTAACTTGTTACGTCTGCACGCACTGTTTGCTATTGAATTCAGCTATCCAATCTAACAGTCTACCAGTTCTAATTTTAGTACCTAATTACTTTAGTAGAAAAACCAAAGTCTGCGCATTTTCAATCTTTTCTGACTTATTTCCAAGAAAAGAAAGTATGAATTCTTTAGTCTTATGATCCATACATTATCCTAAAGCTTAAGATTGATGTGACGGCATTTCTTTGAGCGTGACATTTATCAAAGGAACTCTGTTGTCAAGTCGGTTGACATGAACGTAGAAATGATTTTCCCACAAAATTCTATACTTCCTTAGTGAATATAGGGCGTTTGACTCTTTAACAGTAGAACTGTGCAGAGCTACGAGCAACTACTATATATATAATTTTCATGAGATCATGTCGGTGAGGTTGTCAGGATGGTAAAGTATCCTTCATCACCATTACCCTATATCACACTAATATATTCCTAGTGTTCCCGTGTGGATGTGAAATATTGTTGGTTCCTGGATTCTAAAGAACCGACAGACGATGAGCTACACACCGAATTGTGCTTTTGGAAACAGCCGTTGCCTGTTTGACAAGAGAACGACAGCCCAACTTAATGTGCTTCATTAATAAGTGAAAGCATGCATGCTAATAATGTCTTCTTGTGGTATTTTGATAGATTTGTGCGCGGTACCGCTTGGACTGGAGAGTGGAGCGATTTCAAATTCGGCCTTGTCAGCAAGTTCACACTATCATAATTCCGTTGGACCAGAACAAGCCAGGTGAGGAAACTCCGGAAATCCTTTTTATTGTAAATTACAGTTCTTTGAACCATGTCAAAGTCAAATGTTTAGCATTTTATTTTGTATTATATACTTTCTAAGTGATTTTTGCGTGCTTGCCATTTCACGTCAAGCGGATACATAAGTACAGACTTGTTTTTTGCCGAAACTCGTGCCACAGCGCAGCGTTGTCGACGTGCTTTAATAAAGTCTTCTGTCGGTAACGTTACTACAATATAAAACCCCGGTGTCAATGCACGACAACCGTCGTCGCAGAAAGAATAGTCTTCTATATACGACTTACGGCTCTTTAATGTATATCAATTTTATGATAAGTCATAAACTTTACTGTGGCAGTTCTACAATATGACTCATTTCGTAGCAACGTCCTATCGTCTCTTGAACAGCTTCGTGGAACAGTGTTGTGTGCCATGGCACGTTGAATTTTGTGTGAGCACTGAGCACACACACATTCACCACGACTTAAAGTATGCATTCAAATCGACTGCTTCCTTCGAGGTTTTATATATTGAGAAAACCATACGGTGTTTTTGTCCCAGAAGAGCTTCCTTTAAAAAGTCCTTTTGGAGCCGGGAGTCTTTACGACTCGTACCTCGTTGGCCATTTGCATTTGTGCTAAAGTTGTAAATACACAAAACACGAAATATTATTCCTTGTGAGTGAAATTTATTGTGCACGTAAGAGCTTTGTTAATGCTTTCCCCAGACTTGAGAAAACGTCAAAAACAACTCACTCACAACGAGCTACCGTATGAGCAAAAAAAGTAATGAAATGAGTCCACGAGGATAACACAAACGGCTAAAAACATAGGGAAATGAGGATTTGAATTCATTCATGCTCAAAACAATTTCTGCAGGTGGACAATCCACTATACTAAAAAAAGAACCTCGTAATATTACAAACAGTAAAGATACATACTAAAACTTGGGTTTCGGGTTTTCATGTACCAAAGTTGACTTTTCTCTAAAAACCTGACAAAATAAGCAAAACCGTTTCCAGCATTTGTACTCTCCTCCAAGTCCAGCACTAAACGAGTAAAACCTATATAAACAAACATTCATATAAGAAGAACGCTCAAAAACCTCTATAACACACTCCACGTTTTGAAGATTCTTGAAGATAAGTTGACTATTGACTCGGCATTTATGGTCTCCACACTTTACATTGCAGTGTGTATATTACGTGTATTACTGAAGGAAAAGCAAGGAAAGCAGTGAATGCATGCTGTTTAACTTATAGCATTTTATACGTTTTATACCTTGTTATTTTACCTGGTGCTGCTGTGTGCAAGGAAAAAGACGAAAAAAATGACACGATTCCAACCGCAAGCTCACGAAAACCAGGCGGTTTCACAAAATTATTCGCCTTAATAATGATCTGATTATGCGGGAGACTCTATCAAGGCTTGCTGACGTTTTTGGCACCCGTGTGTGACTTTCGCTCGGAATTCGGGTATTATAAACTCCCTCGGAGAATCATAATAATTGCTTGACTGCTATACGCTGCATGATATAAGTTAAAAAAGCTCTCTTTCTCATATAAAGTAGATTGTTGACTGCGGGCAGAATCATAAAATAATAATATTATATAATTTAATACTAACCAACTTGCCTAAACATTCTTGCACGCAGGATGAAAAATGCGTGGAAATGAAAGGGACGATCATAAAAGCTCGCTATCTCAGCGTACCATTCCATGCTTGTGTTGTTACACACGCAAAACCCGATTCTTTAAAGGAGTAAGCTGGAGATTGCAAAAAAGGAAAGTATTAAGTGAGACTTCACATTTCCTTATTTTCATAGTGCTCAAGTCACTATAAGACTATAAAATCCTATAAGTTTTGTACTGTATAACGTGCTGTGTACATAGATATATAAAAAAAGTTAATTTTTACGCTACAACTACGTTTTTCATACTTTTGTAGTAAAAAATCAATTGAACAGTTTTTCCAAAATGTGTACATATTCAAATACTTCAAAAAGTAAAACAAATTGCGCGACAGAATCTAAAATATTTAATAATAATTCTCTTCAAAGGACTGCTGCTGCGGATCTCATTCGTTTTTTTTTGCAAATTGTTCCCGCGCGTACAAAAAAATTCTTGAGCGTTGTCGTGAAGAAACGACTTTGGGAAGACTGGGTTGGGTTTGGTTGGCTGACTCAACTCCCGTCACGCAATATCCGATGCTCGACACCATTTCAAAATCATAATGATGATTCCAGGCTCATATGAGTTGTTAAATGTACATGAGTTTCTTATGACATTCACACTTTTTGCCGTGGTGAAAAAGGTGGAGACCGAGGATCCGTTCCCACCTCAGCTCATGTCTGCACTCTCCACAAGAGTCGCGCCTTCTTTCACACTTTCTCTTCCTCAAACTTATTACGATCGTTGCCCACCCACCTACTTTCTTAAATTGTCCTCGTCCACATTTACGGCCCAAATGCGAAATGTGAACTTTGCACTCCGAGCACTGTCCTTACCTCAAGTTTCTACTACAGAAACCATATCCAGGAAAGTCGTTCTATAACTCTGAAAAACGAATTGGACTAGTAGACATGAGAATTTTAAAAAATAGGTTGGTAGTACTATGTACTGCTATCTTTCAAAGTACTTCATTGGAACTCAAGTGGAATAATGCATATTAGTCCCATCGTACACACATCTCTTTCAGCATTCCACTCAGTTGTAAATATATAGGCCAGTTCCTAATCTTTATGATTTGCTCGCCGGAAATTGCTTCTCGGAGCCAATTTAGCTTTGGGAAAACTGACTGAAGAACTTCAAGTCAAAAGCTGTGCTACGGGCTACACTTCCGTCATTGTCGTTAATGCAAATAATATGCCGTAGCATTTAAGCACATGTCACAAAATATTTTTTTTAAAAAGGGTTCTGCTTAGGGTTCTTGTTCATACCACGGAAGCTAAAGGCAACCTTACCTGACGAACGACGTAATAAATTTTGTTCGTTATTTAATTACTGCCGTAGATGGAACATGAGAGTTTCAGAATTATCGCCGGAAATTGCTTCTCGGAGCCAATTTAGCTTTGGGAAAACTGACTGAAGAACTTCAAGTCAAAAGCTGTGCTACGGGCTACACTTCCGTCACTGTCGTTAATGCAAATAATATGGCGTAGCATTTAAGCACATGTCACAAAATATTTTTTTAAAAAAAGGGTTCTGCTTAGGGTTCTTATTCATACCACGGAAGCTAATGGAAACCTTACCTGACGAACGACGTAATAAATTTTGTTCGTTATTTAATTACTGCCGTAGATGGAACATGAGAGTTTCAGAATTTAAGTGTATTAAGTGTACGCAAATTGGAAATTCCTAACGAAATTTTGGTTTACATGAGAGTTTGAGAAATGCCACTTTGAAGTGTACCAAAAAGATTGAGTTTATAGAGGACTTTGGCTTTATATGTACTCTATCAATTTTGACAGTGTCCTTTAGCTGAAATGTATTTTATAGTTCTTACACAAGTAGTCTTTTTACTCTCGGTTTTTCATCGCATTACCGTGAAAGCAATGCTTTTACTCCCAATTTCAGCAGTGATTGAATGCAATTTAGTCCAGTGCTTCATTGCTTCTCGTTTCTCACACTCGCGGTTGCCACAACTCAATTTAGTGTCCCAGTTTTACGATGTTGTTAAGTTGTACGGCATCCTCTTTACATTGCCTATCAAGTCAATCCAAAAGGATCTGAAAACATTTTCCATGCATGAGTCAGAACGGAAAAGAAGAGAGGAGAGTAGAAGAGACCCCTTCGGAAAACGAGTCAGAGAGAGAAAGAGACTGATGTGATCCAGTCTTCACAAATTGATTCCACTTTCACTCTCATAGATAGACGAGTCCCATTTCCTTCTTATGTAGGAGAAAAACCGCTGCTCCATTTGGTATTTTGGGTGCTTAAACGCATGTAGTAAATGGGTTGGGTGAAGCTGCCACATTTGCAAAGTGAGTGGAAAGAGAGAAGGGAACAATCGAGAGAGGAGTTTTCAGTTTCACTTTCCTCTTTATTCACAGTCATTTGAAAGATTCACTCTTCACACAAACCCTGACTCACTTAAAATGCAGGGTGATTGATAGCCAAACGAATCGCTTTCTAATCGATGTTCAGTCACTATCATTTATTTAGTCTGTACATATAGTCGAACTAGTGGAACACAATCGAGAAAGAATGAGAGCTTTTTATTGTCACGCCAAAGTCACAGTTTCGAACGACCATTAACCAAGTTATTTTTTATCACAAAAACTAGCTTCCGCCTTGCTTTTTTTACTACGGGGCAATATAAATATCAGACCTTTTAGTGAAACCTTTGTAATACTATATAATCCCTATATAAAAATGTCACAATCTTTCAGACCATATAAAGACATTTTATTACATATAAAAGAGTCTTTACAAGTCATTAATTTCCTGATTGTTAAGTATTACTCAAAGTAATACAAAATAGTAAAAATACTAAAAAAATACCTTTCGTCGGTTGTTTTTATTACCAGCGCTGCATAATCTCCTGAATGACATACAGAGGGTAAAGTTGGCTAATCTACGTGAATATTTTTCGTTGGCCTGTCGTCCTCGTATCCATCTCATTTACTTTCTTTGAAGTGACATGGAAATGTCCACGGTTCAGAAAATATGCACAGTGCAGGGTAAGAAGGACTGGCTATAGACCACTAGACCACTAGACGTTATAATAATGCATCTTTTGCTGACTATGGTCCAAAAAAGTCATGCTTAGTAGCCTGAAGACGATTTCTTTTTCTTATGGAACAAGGTTATATGTTATATAGTAGTAGTATTTTTTACGTCTTTGGTGTAGTGTCGCAGAGCAAAAGAGTGTTCTCGTTTTCTCCTTTCTCCTCGTGCATATCGGGCATGGAGCCAGCGAGTAGCAAAGAGAACGTGATAAGATATTCACAGAACGTAACGCATTAACTCCTTTCCCCCACAACAGGAATGAAAAAGGAAAAGAACTGTGGAAGTCTAAAGGAGAAGTTATATAGTACCGGGTCATTTGCTTGGCTGACTTGAAGAAAGTAAGAAAAGGGAGAAAGGGTCACACGGAAAGCATCGTGATGGATGGCTCATGCATGCTAATAAATGTGAAATTCAAAAAATAAACTCAATCTGCCTCACACAAAATTATTCTGGTGTGAAAGATGAATATGACATTTTGGAACGGGAAAAGACGGGCTGGCGACCAAGACTCTTTTTCTAATGTTATAAAACTCCAATCATTTACAATTCAGCCGGCTGTTCAAGCCGCATTCCTCACACTCTACTCTCCTGCCTTATAAACCAGAATCATAGAGCTTTTTCATTCTGTTCCAGACTCATTTTCTTATTAGAGCAAAACAAAGTTACACTTTTTTTTCGAATCCTTGCATTTTTGGCTACTAAAATGGACGTAATAGTAGCAGACTCAATTTTAATTTCCAACTTTCAAGAACTTTATCTCATTTGAGCTCATGTAAGCATAGTTTTATTAATTTTCAGATATATATTGCATTTTCTCTTTTCATGATCATCAAGTCGGAAATCGATTTTGGGAATTTAAGTGAGAGACGGTTTTTTCATTTTTTTTTCTATGATTGAAAATCTTTCCTTTGAGTACAGAACAGTACATTTCGAAAAGTTTCGGCTGCGAAGAAAAAATCAAGCATTTTCCTTTTTTTGTATTTTATGGTAACTTTTACTAATTCATGGACCAGAGAATGTCCTACTAGTCGTACTTAGCTTTTTTATATGATTTTATCGCTTGTAAAAAGCACATCGCCGTTCCCCGTTTACTAAAAAAGAATCGTATCGATCAACCAGATTGCCCATTTGGTTGTAATCTTTACGAGTCTCAATAAGATTGCCACAACATACAACGTAGTTATCACAATGTTTATAGCCCAAGTGGTTAAGGAAGAGGGTAGCCATAAGACATTGACTTCATAAACATTATACGATGGGGAAAGCAAGGAAAGTTAGATGGAATGAGACGAGTGGCACGTGGCAGAGTTTTGTGTCTCATTGGCTTTCCTCCATTTACTAAAGAGTTTCCTCAAGAAGAATAAGTCTGAGGAGAAATACTACAAGAAGTGCTGAGAAAGGCTCAACGCAATCAGCAACATGATAATACATTTAAAGGGACCAAGTAGTGTAATACAGTGTGCAAGTGGCTGTGAAAGTCAAAGAGCTCATTACATTTGTAATATCCCGTCAAGAATAGGCTTTGTCTTCTTGGTTGATTCCTAAAAGGAGATAGACACAAACGAAACTACTTGGTACGACTTGCTGGTTCACAGACGAAATACACAGGATGGAATGCTTTGTGCAAATCGTGAATGCTAAAACTACTCAAGTTGAGCTAGGCACGTCATTGGAGACAAGCAAACGACAGGAGAGTGAGAGAACGAAGGAGACAAAGAGAAAAGCAAGGCAAAGTTGGCAGTTGAAATTCTAAGTCCTTAGGGAATCATCGGAGACAGGAGGAGTGGAACGTGAGCAGAAACAATCGCTGGTGGTTTTTGGGGGGACTTTGCAGTTGTGCAGTCATTTAAACTGTCTTGCAATGTGTTTTTGGTTCTTGAGCCTTCTTGTGACTCTTGCGACGACGACGTTCCAAGGTTCCAAACTTGGGTTGTAGTCTAGTTGACTTGAGAAAATGTATCATGGTCCCGCTAAGTTAGATTTTTGGGGTATGTTCCTTATAACTACTGGAGAAAGCACTGTATGTGTATATTAAGAGGCAGGGTTCATTCCCGTGGCATTTTGCAAAAGACCAGTTTCAAAATGAAAAGGAGGAGACGCGACGATAGGACGACGAATTTTGGAGCCAAACCGGCTTATTTTTCCAACTTCTTTTGTTTCGGGAAATGAGTCGAACCGTAATAACGAGAGACATGGGAGCTTGGGCCATTATTATGAGCGACTGAATGAAACTGAGCAAATAGGCGAGTCAAACAATACACCAAAAACTTGACAAGGGAGCCTTTTCTCAATGCGTTTCAGAAGAGAGCCAACAGAGTTACACTGCACACAACAAGGAAGTCGTGACTGATTGTGAGCTCACTCGTCTCTTCCAGTCTTTGCTTTTCCCTCCTGCTTTGTAAATGCGGGACTGAAGTGAAAGAGGAACTTGGTTTGGCGAAAGATGAATGCTATTTTCTCTTGATCTCTTCTTCTCATAGTAATGAATACATGTTTCCCTTATTCTCCTCCTCTTCCTATATATCCTATTCCGTTTCCCAAGCCTTGCTTTTGGCTTCCGCCACGCCTTGAGCCAAAAAATCAGTAGAATGGCGATGGTGAACAGAAAAGACCAGTTAAAATGCAGTGAGAAAAGGGTCAAAACTGGAAATAGCTTGACTCTTTCCTCTCTTTCTATATTACCTTTCAATTTCAAACCTCGTTCGTTCGTATTTTCTCTACAGAGACTCACGGTCGGTAACGGGTAACGGTATACAAACCCGCGACCTTCGTCTTTCTGTGTAGTAAAACCAGTAAACCTACAGCGTTTGTTTGATGGCATTTTCCTGGATTTTAATCATATATTGCATTATATAATACTATACTAACATCTCTATTGAAGAGTCGGTTGCCGGTAGTCGGCAAAGTGCTTTGTGACTTTCTTCCCACCGGCTCCTGTGTAATGGATTCATGGATCATCTCGTCCTCCGTCGTACTTTTTGGCCAATGGTTATGCATTCTTCCACTTCCGTGTGGTTCAAACAAGAGACTGAAGACTGAAACTGAGCTTTCGTCTCTATTTAAAGTTATACATAGCACAAGACAAATGTGATTTTACATTTGCATCATGTGCCTGGCTTTTGCCCACAACTCGTTGAAGGGAAAGAGGGAGAAAGACCTTTTATTGGAAATTTCGTGGTCTTGAAAGCTTTATTGAAAACTTTGTTTGCCCAAAAGTCAAGTCTTGAGCGGGTTGAGCTCATTCAGCCTATTCAATTATTCGCCCTTAAGATATGTACAACCCGGGTAGCTAGCTCAAAAGAGCAAGGGCATCCTGGTTCTCTGCTTTAGACGTTAGGTACACAATAATACAAGCACTTCGTCTGTGTGAATACCGCTCCTACCCGCGAAAAACATCCCCCTATCAGCCTATTCAATTATTCGCCCTTAAGATATGTACAGCCCGGGTAGCTAGCTCAAAAGGGCAAGGGCATCCTGGTTCTCTGCTTTAGACGTTAGGTACACAATAATACAAGCACTTCGTCTGTGTGAATACCGCTCCTACCCGCAAAAAAACATCCCCCTTTTCTTTGCCCTTATGCATCCATTCATTGAGGAGACGCAAATTGAGAAAATTGGAAATGAATGGGTGCATTCATTTCACATCAGGAGAGCAATCGTGAATGCATTCCGTATTGCGTTCGACGATGATGTTGCAAGCCATTCAAAAATCAAAACATGCGTGTGTAAATTGTAAAGGTCCTTTCCCACTTTTCCTGCCTTTTCCTCACTCATAATGTTTGAACTTGCCCTTTGAACTTCTTATAAACGCCAGGAGCCATATACTTCGAAAAATGAGAAAATGACTTCTTTTATATTTGATTGAAAATGATTATGTCGTCGTAGTTTATTGCGAAATGTAGGCAGCGGAATTGGTTGTTCCTGATCAATTCCTTTTAAGAACAACACAATTCAACTTCTGCGTTCTAAAAAGCCCACGCACGAGGATATTTCAATATACGGTCGAATACCTTCCCTCAACCTGTTTCCTTTTCTATGGCTTCTTACAAGTTCTGTAATGTAAAGAATGATAAAGTAGGTTATAAAATTGGATGGATTTCCAAAAGCTCAAATAACAGCGTATGAATTTCTCTCTGCTTCAACTTTTGAACTAATTGCCATTAAATAATTCACTATTTGACAGTATTCTCATTTTGCTTTTCAGGTTGAACTCTCAAACTGCTGGAGGAGCTTGGTGTCCTTCCAGGCCTGTAGGAGGAGGAAGCTACGAATGGCTTCAGGTAATTTGACCTAAATATTAACAAACGAAACGCTAAGAAGCACCGCGTGGAAGAATGCAATTAATTATCTAGAATTTCGAAACCCCATTCTTCTGGCTGGAAGATACGTAATTGCATTAAAATCCATATTATGCTTCCTGCTCCTTGTTTTTTGGTATATTGATACCTTTGAGTATGTAATGGGGTATATACTTGAAACGTGTACGAATTTTTTTTCTCTTTCTCTCTTTGTGAAAGTATTCTAATGGCTTTTGGACGACTTATCCTTTTTTTATTGTACAGGTATCTTTAAATCAAACGCAGTTCATCAGTGCTATCCAATTGCAAGGGCGCGACGGTCGAGCCTTGGGACAAGAATACACTCCATGGTTTGAGCTGGAATACTGGCGAGATGGTTTTACCGCCTGGAGGAAATACTACCGGTTCGACGGGAAGACAGTAAGTCACTGGAATCAGCTGAGGTCGAGTCAATGGATGAGAGTGCTAGACAATTTGTAGTACATGTGGAAAAAGGAGTATGGTACCAAACCAAGTCACGATTACCCTTAAAATGTAAAGCCTATAGGCATCTCAGTGACAGTTAATGCAGTGCCACAAAGAAGCATACTGGTGAATGTAGTACAAGAGCTAGTAGTACTTTTCCTGGATAGATCGAGAAGAGAAAGAAGAGGAACCCGAAGAACTCGACGACTAATTTATGTCGGGGAGAAAACGGTCGAATAGAACGACGCTAATAAAATTGCCATTAAGAGGCCCACAACCTCTATCAAGTCAGATAGTCAGACAAGTTCGACTCTTCTCGACCCTCGCAACCAAAAAGCCTCATTCAATTTGATATTAGTTTCATGCCTTTATATAGAACAAGTCGAATGAAAAGCAAATTATATGTACCACTGCTCTCCTCCAATGCTTTCCAACTTCCATGTTCATGTAGTACAATATCATTTCTCTCTGTATATTACTACCTTTAGGGAAAATGCTTTCTCCATTTCTATAGCGTCAGTTTCAGTCTTCCAGTCCTTATGCTTGTCCGGTTTTCTTTCCTAAGTGCATAAGGGATAAAGGCTGTTGTACCCTATGCTCTGAAATTACTTCTTTATAGTAGCAATACTTTCCCTTTCTTTCCTTACAGTTGCAGTAACATTTTACCATAGCATCTTTCGAAGCAAGTCAGCCGAAGGACAACGTGTCACCGAATAAAAGCTAGAATGACTTTTCACAACACTCGATGAAAGGAACTTAAGTTGATTTCCGTCACAAGCCTTTTCTTCATCACTCTCCGAGTTGTAGACATTTCTCTTTTCACAAGTAGATAAATAGCAATTACAGTTTCCGTCGTTTTCGTGCCAGAAACCTAGAAAGAAAAATATACCAGAATGCAAATATACAAACCGCAAAGTTTATATACGTGCTTTATTATATTGCAAAAACGAAAGCCTATACTTTGTGTATTTTTTCGCATTTTTCACTTTTTCCATTTCATTTTATACGACTTTTATGTTATCAAATAAATGTTTGATGTATGATACTTCATTGTTGTAAGTTATTGGGTTTTGCAAGCGGGGAAATGTTTGATTTATGTGTTGTATATTTCAGGTTCTACAGGGGAATACTGACACTACTTCCGTAGTTAGGACAAATCTACGGCCTCCGGTGATTGCACAGAACATCCGGATTTTACCCTACGTAAACCATGTGCGAACAGTGTGTCTCCGACTGGAAATCCTCGGTTGCTTGTGGGAAGGTGAGTCTTTTCTGCTGACTAAGATTTTGTACTAACTGATTTCTTTCTGGTGGAGTGTTGTACTTGAGCCAAAAGCTAAGACCATGTTTCGTTCATTCATGGTATAATAACATTGACAAATAATATTTGACTCCGAGTCAGGCTTTTTATGTACCCGATAGTTCGTATGGTACGTGTGCACATTGGCAGATACCAGCTTGAATTCGATCAAATGTAAAATATGCGCTAGAATTTATGACAATAAAAATCAGTCAAGCATGTGTATATTGTCATGAACGCTGAATGGTCAGGCTGATTTGGACAATGGACGCTTAACGGTCAACTTGTCATTTCTTCTCGTAATACCATCCTTTATAGACAAAATAGAATTCAGGATACAATAAACTCTGAAAATGCTATTCGACGACAAATTCCAAAGTTTTGTCAAGTAAACAGAAGCCAGGAGAAGATGCGAATGTTTTATTTATATTAAAGTGCGGAGAGCAAATGTTGGACACAAGATCACACGTTTAGTGAAGACAGACGAGTGGAAATCAATGGGGCTGCAAAAGTTGGATTCTCTGAGGGAACCGTTTCTCAGGATTCGAATCGCTCGGTCTCCCGTCTGGGCAGCCGTCTCAACACAGTAGGAAGAACGAGGAAGTTGAATCGTAATTTTGTTGGTGAACTGTAAATACGAAAAAGCGTCATTTTCCACTAGCTTATTGATGTGAGGGAAATTCATGTCAAGTTAAAACACTTTTGACAGAGCTTCTTGATGATAAAAAGTGAAGGTTTGGTAATGAAACAAAGAAATTATTAACTGGGTTGTAGAGAAGGAAGTTGAAGCACAGTTTTTGATAAACTCGTTTAAAGACGCTCCCGAATTCAAGCAAAAAAAGTTCCGCGTGAAGTTGACTTTTGCGTGCCATATCCTGGAAAGCAGTAATAAACAAAGTTTGAGAAGCCACACGGACAGTTAAAGTCATTTGTTTAGAGACAAAGAAAAGTTTATAAAACGTCACTTATACATGGGA
>JABASF010002207.1:0-16118 GCA_019776145.1 Harlomillsia oculata
ATATTTTTATAAAAACGAACTTATTGACCAGTTGGAATGAAATGACCACAGATGCAGATGAAAGAGGAATGATTGCCGTATTTTGCCGCGTTCCAAAGCATGCGTACTCTCCTTCTCCTGCTTTTTTCATCTTTCTGTAGATTTGTCGATAGTTGAAGTCGACAACTGACAATCAAAAATCAACACGAAACACAACACGTTCGTAGAATATGGAAAAATTTTGTCAATTAATTTTGGCATGTCAGTCGTGTTCTTAATTTTATATGGATGATTTATTTTATTTTAGCCAAATCACGACGCTAAAAGTATGCCCGTAGTGTTTTGGTTATTGACATTTATTACTACAATCTACAAAACTATTTACCTTTCTTAAACTTATGTAAAACAAAAGTTACCAGTTTATTACCTTGTACAACAAAGCGGTCAGAATTTTTGATTTGTTTCACACGTTAATATTGAATCAGCACCGTTAACTGGAAAATACTTGCTACTTCGTCACGTCGATTGCACTGGGGAATCGAAAATCATTAGTACCAGCAAATCTTATTGTACATATATTGCGTAACAAAATGACTAAACAATCTAAAGCTTTCGGCATAATCACAGAAATTAAATTAGCAACTACAGGCATTATTTGTCACTGTATAGACAGGTCATGCTACGGATCTGACTTGATTCGCGTCCTTTGGATTATAAAAATCCGTCACGAAATATTGCATCCACTATCCACAACCACAACTTGTAACGCAGAACGCAGCGCAATGCTTGATAAAATAACTTTAACATCGTACGTGATTTTGATATCTGTACTGTATGGTCATAACATAACCTCTGACCTCATGGCTTGCTTGAAATGATGGTTACCTTACAGTGAATGACAATCGTACTAGTTAGCTATGTGAAGTGACAACGACGTGTCAAGATCGAAAGTAGAATGACCATTGACCAGTACTTACTAACTGAAAAAGCAAGTGTACTAAATATTGTATTGTATTCGTAATTTGTTAACAATATCCTAAAATGGACATGCATAAGTTACGCTTTTTCTAGATAAAAAAATCGATTAGGATCGTTTGAACTTGAATTAATTCAACGGTGAACTAGGCCATGAAATAGGACTCCCCTTCAGTATGCTATTAGAGGCATTAAAGTACATAGCATAGGCCAAATCATTTGAATAGCTACGACATGGAATTTGTAAAATGATGATGAGTTTTCAACCTTCGGACACGCTCCCGGAATTCACAAATCGCTAAAAGTTTTCTACCATCGGACCTGTTCCCGGAATTCTTCAGATACACTGAGCCTCTTTATAGATTCATAACCAAAGATGACTGCGACACTAAATGTTCCAGTTTGAAAGAGACGAGCTGATAATCCTTTTGTGAATATTCTAAATCGCTCTTCTTCCCAAAGGATACCAAAGGTTTGTGGAAACGACGGCAACCTTTGAACCTAAAATTATTTTGCAACCATCCCCGTCATGCGTTAGCTGATTTGTTGTCAATTTCGTAATTGAACTTGTTTTAGTTTTTTTATATCATACCTGAAGACGAGCGCGACATATGTCTAAAGGATTCGTAAGGATTGCTGTGGTAAAACCGCCTAGAAGTGCTGCTGCACATTGAACTACAAGATGTGACGTATTTGAAGGTACTAATTTGGACAGTTTTTCTGAACCAACAAAATGATTATGATAAAAAACGTTACAAAAACTTGATTACACGACAAACATTATTCGAATTTAACATTACTTACCTTGGTACATGTGATAGAAACCCCACCAACAAGCCGAATTAGGAACATACGTGGCAAGTGAAGCAAGATACCCCCGGAAGAAACCACGAAATCCATCCCTTCTGTATATCTCCGATACGATATCCCTCGAAATCTCCATTTTAGTGCGATTTTCATAACGAATACCAAGAGGATTATAGCTACAATAAATTAAAAATCAAGTGGACAATGTGAAAAATACAAAGAATTATTTCAAAAACTGAACATTATTTTCGCAAGAATTGTGATTTCAGTACCTAGCAGCACTGCTGCCACTACCCATTCCAACAACCATCATATGTTGAGAAATAACATCGAAGGGTACAATAAACGTTTGACTGACGAGGGACGCACATCCGCCGCCCACCAGTGCACGCACATAACTAATGTATTTCAAAAGCGATTTTAAATTAAATTAGAATTAACTATCATTTTCAACTCCAAGTCGTATTCAACAATTAGATTACCGATCGTGAACCCCGTTAACAAACAAAACATGCCGAACACCCTCGTAGCAGGATACGTAAAAAACGCCGGAAACTATTTGAAACGCTGATATCCAGAACCCTTTGTAGAGCCCGACAATTCCTTCTTTATTCAGGATTTTACGATAACAGTCCCACATCCCATTATAAAGCGTTGATCTTTGCTGTAGCTGTAACAAATGCAACAGAAAACACTTACGCAAATGTACCTATAGTTCAAATACCCAAAATCATGATAATCGTAAAATCTAAAATGTTAGAATCTTAGAATGTCAGTATAAGGCACTTCTTACCTGAATTTTGGTCTTGATAAGTGTAAAAGGATAAAGTACAGTTCTAATGGTAAAAGAACTAAGCATACTCAGCGGATAGAATCGCCATTTATCCATCATATCCCATTCTATGATTTGAATCTGTAGGTCACCAGACGCAGTAATGCGACCACCGGATGCATTTACATCGGATTGTTTGTTGCTACTTCCGGCAAACCACCATGCTGAATTGTATGCGGAACGAATACCTGAGTAATTTTCTAAGATAGGATTCATTTCTGTTTGTTCAGGTTGGTCTGCAGTAATCCCAGGGGAGTTATGAACAACTTTAGATTCCGGTGGCCATTTTAAATGGCTACTTAAGCGATCTTTCCAAGACTGAAAAAATTCTGTTGCATCTGTTCACAAAACGAAACTGATTATAAAAGTGAAGGATCGAAGGATGACGATATAATACAAATTCAAACGAAAGAATGCAATTATTTGTTACTATATATTAATTTACCTGGCATGGGCATTATGAAATGAATTCTCAATGAATGATCCTAAAAAGAAAGGACTGAATTCTTATAAATACACTATTTTGAAACAACAGATGATTTTAAAGACAGTCAGCTGATGGTACTTCGTGCAGTACAGCGGATAACCAACGTCAAATTGAGTGAACCGTGAACTCGTGAACTGTATATCGTCTTCTCCATCAAATCTAACAAACCATTAAATCAACATAATGGTGAAGCTATACTACAAATTAAAATTATTAGATTCATTGACTTACATTACAAAGTAAAATAAAGTATTGAACTTACTACACTGAAAATGTGCAAATCAATGTCATTTTCATTGTTGGTACTTGAAGAAATTAAAGTTTTGATGGAATTCTTACAACAGCCAACAGCCCTAGTTCACCAATAGTTTACTTGAATTTAAAATTGATCACACATATTAATTTAATTCCATAAAAGAGAAGTCGAACTCTGGGGATTTAGGCCTAAAATTAACTCATGTTTCTATATTCTCTTAACCTTTCTTTCTGTTTCACCTAAGTCATTGATCACAATAATGGACTTTTGTGCCATTTGCCAAATTATTTGAAGTGTGGCTGTTTTGCTTTTACTGGGTAGACAACGCATTTAGTGCGTGCGTCGACGATGCAATAAATGCAAAAATGATGCGATTCGCGATGTGAGTGAGATGTGAAGAACCTCTCATATGTCAGCTGTCTCTTCCTTGACCTTGGATTCTGATTTCTGATTTGAGATCGCACAATCGTACCTGCGTATGCGTACCTCGCTTCGCTGCGCTGCTCCTGTAAAGCCTGTAATCCTGTCGAAGCAACTCCCATAAACTCATAAATCATAATATAAAATATAAATACACGTTGAATATTTTTGCTTCTTTCGTATTTTGCTAATCGGCATAACACGACGACAACAACAACGTTGGCATTTTTTCGTATAATAAAAATAATATACGCATCTACGCATGTATTGTATGCAACTTGTCCTTGGTGCTAGTCTGCTATTGCTAGCTAATACATAGTGCGAGAATGGGAACGCAAATGGAAAACTGGAAAACAAATAAAATGCAAAATTACTTGTTATTTTATACCAATTTCCCATCCAGGAGATAGATGAGCCAGTCATTGGAGATGGACAACTTTTACTATACACTTTAAACATATATTAGTATTTTAGTATTATTTTTAGTCCAAATTATAGTAGTCGTGTCGTCCACTAAACATACATTACTAATGCACTTTATGGAATTTCGTGAGTTAGAGTTTGCTCAAAGCACTAATGTTCATTTCATTTTTCATACAGAAAATGCACCATATTTTGCATTTTGCTTGCATGCCAAAACAAGGAGTCTATTCCGGGTGTGATATGATGTGATGTGAAGTGAATGTGAGAACGAGAACCCGAGAATCCTACTCAAAGACTCAAAGCCATAAATAATGATTGTACAATTGTACATTCAAAATGAGCGATTGAAAGATTGAACATTAAAGTATGACATTATAATCTCTAAAGATGCGTCGCGTCGGTTGGTAATATATCTAATAGTTATGGTTGCTGTTAAACGCTCCACTTTTGATAGGTTTTTTCCCGTTGTGTACATTAGGAGGAGGCTGAAGGTCATCGCGTCATTTGAATGAACTATAAGTTGACATGTTGACAAATGTTATTAAAAACTGTTGACTGTAGTGGAAGAGTGGGACGTCATGATCCAAAACTATATGGCGAGGATACAACAGAAAGGATATATCTTCAAGTGAATCCTGATTAAATGAATGACCTGACCGCACCAACCACAACTGCCTACATTCCAAATAAAAAAGAGAGCAACATCGAATGTCCAACGAGTGTCGTGTCGTGTCAACCTGCCCTTGCCCACTGTAATGTCGCAAAGAAATATAACGCTAACACTGAATAGTGTGTTAAGTATTGCATCTTGAGTTTCTCGAATCTTTGTGTCCTGACTTTCTAATCCAATTTTGTTGACTATTGCACGACGACTTCGTTGTCATTTGCTCCATTTACGTTACAAGACTTGTGCAAATATTATTCAATGTTGCGAATTGCAATAACTGCGTAAGACTCCTGCTTCTATATCTCAGTTGTGTCTTGTCTGGTTGAGCGTCATTCTTTCAGGAACCTTCCTACTGCGTCGTCTTTAATTACCTGTTATAATTACTACAGTTCAGCTATAGATAACTGAATATTAGTAAGCAGTTACAATAACTATTCGTCAAAAATGTCTCTTGAGACATATTTTCCGTTTTTATACAATTATTGGCCTCAGTTATTGAGTTTGATAGTATGCTACATCTGTGCTCAGTATATTATCCGTCTTAAGAAAGGGGAAGAAGAGGAAAAAGCGGAAAAGGTGGAGAAAGGAAAAGGAATGGTTCAGAAGAAAAAGTACATCAGTCCAGATAAAGGTTTGTGATTCTTTGAGGGTATATTATTCCTATTACTCCTTCATTCTGACGTGAGATCAATGAGATGTGGCTCGCGTGATGTCAAAAATGTATAACTTGACAAGCGAATTTTAATGGCTTGACCTTATAGAAGCTGAAATTCATGACGAAGAAGATTTGGATGTTGAGGAAGGCCAATTCCATAGTTCGTTGCCTGAAAGCTTGCAGCATGTGCCATTATCAACGTACACGCGATACTCTGAGAAGGAGATGATAGCCAGATCAGCACAATTTTATGACGACATGAACAATCGGCGTACGTTGCGCTACTACAGCTCTGAACCTGTTCCACGAGAAGTCATCGAAAACATTGTTAAAACAGGAGGTACTTCACCGAGTGGAGCCCACACTGAACCATGGACATTTGTTGTGGTGAGTGATCCCGATTTAAAACAAACTGTACGGGATATCATCGAAAGTGAAGAGGAAATCAATTACATAAAACGAATGGGGGCACAATGGACTACTGATTTACAACCCCTTAAAACCAACTGGGTGAAGGAATACTTGACCACTGCTCCTTATCTTATCCTTGTCTTCAAGCAGACCTACGGGTTTAATCCGGATGGATCCAAAAAGAACCATTACTACAATGAAATCTCTGTCGCTATTGCCACTGGACTTCTTTTGGCCGCGATTCAGGTTTCTATTTCCATCTCATCCATGAACTATGTGTTAAGCGTTTCATTGATTAAGATTTGAGAGTCAGTGGATGTAATATTAATAACTTTTATCCTCGCTTTTTATTTTCAGCGTGCTGGATTGGTTACATTGACAAGCACTCCATTAAATTGCGGACCTGCACTTCGAACTGCATTGGGACGACCTACAAATGAGAAGCTTATGGTTCTTCTTCCAGTTGGCTATCCAGCGAAAGATGCCCTTGTGCCTGATTTAAATCGGAAACCACTTGAGGAGATATCTGTTTGGTTTTGAAATGCAATACTACTGCTCTTCATATACGGACCCACGTCACTTAAGCATGGATTGGATTGAATAATCTAAAATCCCTCAAAGAGTTTCTTGTCGTCTTCTTGCTTCGCTTTACTTTCTTTTCGTCAATAATTCTTCATCTTAAAGTTCCTTCCATGCAAAATATCGCCAATATGCACGGATCTATATGTTTATGCATCATGTGGAACTGTAGGAATTTCACAACTAAAATTGTTAATTGTTACCTTTGTATCAGATCGCAGATCGCAATGCCAATTGTTCTACTGACTACGCATACCATACACTGTATATATATTAAAGATTACATTTGCGTTGCTCGTTTTATTTCATCAATAACCAATCGTAATCGTATAAGCTATATTATATTAACGTAAGTTTGTCTCTGAGTTGCTGTTGAGTCAATAATTATTGAGGAGGTACGTCAGGATTCTGCACGATTAGTTTGAGTTTACGATAGAATGATAGAATATAGCAGGCCGTGTGTCCCGTGTGAACTGTGAATCATAATCATAGGGCAAAGCAAAAGGGTTGAAGGTCGCCCGCCCAATATTTTTGCTTTGTCGTTTCTGATGCTGACGCCTGGAAAAGTGTGCAGGAGGAGTCGAAGTTACCAAAAAAATAATGAAGAATGTAAGCAATTCGTACAAAAATGATCGGGCAGGAGCAGCAGATGCTGAATCTGAAACAGGTTTCGGGTCTTGCTCTTGGTCACTCTCCTGACTGTTGACTCGTGTGTGGTGGTGAATCTTCATGCACGCTACACACTTGCCAATTTTTTGGAGCATCCTTAGGCAGATACATGAACCTAACCTAATCTATCCTTAAAAGGCATCCTGTACTTAAGTTGCAAAATCATCATGCTTTTTCTTCGTCCAGAAGAAATGATGACGATAACAATCCTGCCGCACCTTTGTGTACCTCACCGAATCCCATCAAGGATTTCTTATAAAATGCCCTGAACGGAATATCATTGGTCTCAGTCTGCATCACTTTTGTTCACGATTCATTCTCCTTTCCTTTGCACCATTTTCGTAGTTTAAATTGGCAAAATCAAAATCAAACTTCGTTGTGACAAAGCTACAGTTAAATATTGTAACAAAAATGACGGTTTTCCAATCGGTTTCCATTCTGCCCCTTCTATTGGTATTGTGTCACAGTGCCCCGCTCCCAGCAAGTAAAGCAGACGCTAATCCAGCCGAGTTTTACTTTCTGAACAATAACGTACCCATTTCCAACAGCCATGCCTACAATTACAATAGTGTCCCATTCTTGACGGCTCAACCCTACCAAACTGTGCACTACAATCCAAATTGTAAATCAGTTATTAAATTCATACAACTTTCAGTCAATTTAAATCTATAATCTTGTAATGATTTGTAATTTAACTACAGATATGTATCAACAACAAGCTCAGTTCCCACAGTATACTCATCCTCAGTATCCGTATTTTCAAGGAGGAATGCAGTACCCAACTTTCCCGGCGGTGACTGGACAACAAATGTACCCTCAACAGATTCAACAGACGTTACCAACACCCCAAAGTGACATGAACATGGGACAAATGCAAGTGACAACGGAAGATCAAAAGATTCCACAAACACAAATTCAATTCTCTCACCCGCAATATTTTGTCCAGTCACCAGTACATTATCCACAAGTGATGCCAGCGGGTACTCAGCAAACTCAAGTAAAAGCTGAACAAGAAAACGTTCAACAGCAGCAACAACTGCAACATGTTTCGACCGTTCCTTTCTCACATTTCCCTCAATACTTTCCACAATTTCAAGTTCAACAACAACAGCAACAACAACCACAACAATCTCTTATGCAAATGCAAATGCCAGTGCAGATGCAACCTCAAGCATTGGGATTGGGGACCATGAATCAACATATTCCAGGTCAAGTAACTCAACAACAACAATTTGTTTCACAGTTCCCCCAGCAGAACGTTATGCAATATCCTTTCGGACAATACCAAATCCAAATGCCTCAAGGATCGCAGTACCCTTTCAACCAGTTTCAAGGGCAAGGTACACAACAATTCGTTTTTGTCCCATTGGGAACTAATCCAGGAGCTCAACATCAATTTCCAGAGATGTCTCAAACCCCGTCCATGCCATCTTCGGATGACACCGTCGTAATTGGGGACAGTGCTGAAGTCGTTAGTGGAGTTGAACAAAACGATGAAGACAAAGTAGTTGTCGAAAGCAGCAGCAATGAAAAGCCCATGGCTCCTGCCTCTGTGGAAACTAGTGACAAAACACCAGATGTCGAAATCACGACGGTTGTCCCGGAAGACGTTTCGTCTACCTCTGCTGCTACTCGAAAGGATCAATAAATGAAACATTTTCTCAAGTTACAGTTTTCATCTGCATTATTAAATTAAATGCTTTAACATTTATTACATTACAGAAATTACAGTATAATTTGGCACATTATAATTTGAATGGATGATGTCAGAGCAGCGTAATAAGAATAATCAACACAGACACACTGTTTTTTAATTTTTATATGCAAAACTCTCAAAAGGAAAAAAGGTGGTTCAACTATGTACTACAGCCATAGCAGAATTGAATTTTGATCAACTGAGACCTGGCTATTATGTATTGTCCATTACTGGAGTAAAAAAACTAAACGTTCACAGGAGTTGTACTGTATCAGCTTTTTCCATTTCATTGCATGCAAGAAATTGATTCTCTTGAAGTCCAAAATGCAAATGATTCATTAATGTTGTACGTTGAACAATTGTAATTGAGGTTCGTATAAGAACTATAATATCAGTAACAATAAATTGTCACAAACAAAAATGTAAATCTGTGGTATAGTGATTATTTATTTCATTTAATATTATGCTTATGTCGTACATTAATTTACTAGCTAGAAGACTTGGATTCCACCGGTTTCCAACCTGTAACAGGTGAACAACGTCGTGGTTCAACTTCCGCAGAATTCGGTTGACAAGCACATCTTCCAGGAAGCTTAAGATTTATCCTTTTACAGTAAGCCCATTGAGTGCACATTGTGCCACCTCTTTCGTCCGAACATTGAGCACCCACAAGAGCCACGCAAGATTGACTTCGCTCATCCCAAACTTGAAGTGAGTCAGGACAATTACAAATGCCTTCTTTACAAACCAGATTGAGAGTGTCACACTGCTCTGTCTGAGAACAACTTTTGCCGTATGAACGTAGACACAATCCATGTTGACTCTCTACGAAACCCGGCTGACATTGACATCGACCCTGATTTGTTTTTTGAGACGGTTTTGTGACGCACTTCGCGTTGGCCACGCACTCCTTTCCCGGGAAACAAGAACCGCCGACTCTGCCGGTACATTGTAGTATAGTGCTATTGTATGAATCCGATTCGTCACAAGTGCATTCATGGTTGATGCAGGTCATCATCGTTCTATCCGAGTCGCACTCGTTCTTCACATTGGCGCATTTAGTTCCTTTCGCTCGAACACACACTTTCGACAAGTTCATTTCATAATTGGGTTTACAGGCACATTTGAAAAAACCATCACTTTGTTGATTACATAAAGCATGTTCCTCACACTGTGCTTCTTTTGGGTCACATCCACCGCCAATCGTAATAACGTTCTTGTGAAGATCTCTCACTGCCAACGACGCCAACGGTGGGACTTCCCCCAATTCATCGTCGTATGATTCATAGCTTAGATTCGTTTCACTCCCAGTTTCAGTGGATACATCTGCATCCCACGATGACTTATTTACATTCGTTGTTGTCGTTGTACTATAGATGTGACGTCATTGGCAGAGTTGTTGTTGCTGATGTTTCTCGTTTTGTTGGCAAAGAAGTTGCAGTCGTCGACATTACAGCAACAGTTGCAGTACCTTCAGTTGACGGTGTTAATGTCTCTGCTGTTGTTGGATTTATTGTTGTTGTTGTTGGCACTGCTTCTGTTGTAAACGTAGGAACGAAATGACCTGGAATCGGAATCGGTGGTGGTGGTCTCGGAAAATAAAACTTTGATGTAGAGAATGCATTTGGAAACTGCGAACTTGGAGTTAGAATGCAGTCACAAAAATGAGCATAATTCAATAATGCAAGCATAAATACATACAAGATCCGAGAAACTTTTGTCTGAAAATAAAATTGAAACAAAGGTTAGTATTTTTGTAAATTAGTATCTATGTTTTCAAGAATTTCACCTAAAAGCTAAAATGCTTCCGTTTTTACAACGAATTTGCAGAAATTACCTTCATGTTATTGTAGTTATACAACCATAGGCACAATGAGCTTTTACTATTAACAACCTTTAACATCCACAGCTTAACAGAAACTAAAACAGTATAGCACTCGACAAAAACTGCGAGAAATCATATCGATCGTGCGACAACAAGCATGGCCAATACTTGTTAGCATAACATTGGTTTAATTACAACAATAGTTTTGATTACAGTTTTGATTACACTATGTATTCCATATACGGTGGAAAGTTTCTGGCCTCAAAGAGTGACCGGAAGAGAGATTTTCATTGATAATGGAATTCATTCATTGCCGATCGTTGTGTATTGTGTTGGTTTGGGTTTGAAATGCGTTCGTACTTGTTGAACTCTAATTGAGCGGTGGTGCTACTTTCCTTCTCGTGAGAAAATACTTTTAAAGGTTGAGGAGCCGTCGTAATGTTGTATTCATGAGGTCACTCAATTCTAATGCTTTGTTGTCAATTAGTTGTGTAATTGTGCAGTAGTCTATGTAGAGTTGGCCGTAAATGCGATAAAACTCGACCATCAAGGTAAGCGACTCAATCATCATTACTATTTAAGTGCATTATATTTATAATAATTTTATCAATATTGAACTTTCTGCATAAAAAGTTAGGCAATACTATTTCACCTCAGCAAAAACAAGTATAGTACTGCATTATTACTGCATTTCATTCGGTCCTTTGTCGAGATGTAAAGGGCACCTTAGTTGGGAATGTTGAGAATCCATGTGTTTTAGTACCATCGTACTAGCTGTAAACGCCCAATAATATCCTTTCTGCAACTCTGATATAGTTTGATTTGGGATATATGAGACTAGAAAAAGTCAAAGCATAAGAAACGACAATTTGAAGAATGTCAGACTTTTGAAACATTGGCATTTTGCGGTTTTTTCCTTATAAAAATGCAGACTTTTGTAGACCTTGCAGCATTATTGTCTTTGTTTCCTTGAAGTTTGTGACTATAGGACTTGGCTTGTCCGTGGCCTTTGAGTCCCATCATCTCATGATAATCTCATGCTCATCCCTCAATCTGCAAATGTGAATCGGGTAGGTCGTATCGTTTCATACTAGTTTCAATGGTGCATACGAAGCAAAGTAATATTATTATGTCAAGTCTTTCGTAGCTCGTAGCCAAGTGTATAAATATCTACTAGCCAAAAAAACCTTGTAAGTGTAACTGATGCAATGTCGTAGTCGTAGTGCCGTAGCAAGTAACGTAACAGCAGAAACAACGACAAGGGCTTTCCACAATTCACCAAAAGAAAGATCATAGAACACACTTTCCGAAGAAACCGAAACGTCTCCTGTCGTCCTGCCTCTTTTGACTTGAGCATTATTTGACGATGGATATGCAAATCTTCTCTGGGTGACTCATTAAATTGCATTTTAATCCAAACTTAATTGCTGATTCTTTCATTTTCGTCCATAAAAGGAGTAAGCCTTCGTAATTACCCATTCAAAAGTCATCAAGAGGTGCTTGACAATCTCATAGCTGTCTGCTCATAGTAATTTCCATTCTTCTCTCAATGATACTTCATACTAGAACATCCCAAATCTTTGTCGTGAATGATGAGTGTTGAGTGTTCACGATAATTATTTTGTTCCGGGTGTCCGAAATCATAAATTCAATAAATTGTTGACACGCTCATTTGCTCATACGACTGTATATGATATTGCTAACAATAGGAAATGTTGCACGAAAAAGACTTCGAGATGATGGTGACAGAACAATTAAAGTTGAGCAAACATTAACATTAGTAGTGGTGTAGTGGAGCAGTGTCTCATAATTAGCATAATAAAAACGAGCACTCTGAGTCAGTCAGAGCGAAAGGAAGGCAGAGAGTAAAGAACACATTGTGACACGAGAATAGACGTGACGACAACAATAGGAGGTGGATTTCACTACATCACCAGGGTTTTTGGCCATCTCATCAGTGTATTTGTTCAGTTTGGCTTCAGCCTCGTGAGCCAAGACTCACAAAGACAGAGTCTTACGGCAGTCCTGCTTTTGTATCACTAGAATCGCATTTGAAGCACCATTACTGGCGTGGTGGGTATTACCCCCTTTTTTATACACAGCTTGATCCTTCCAAGTAAAGTCCAGTGGTGGTTGTGGTAGTTTTTGCAAGTGTCTACTAAATCCTCCAGCTGAAACTTGAAACATTCTTCTCTAGCAGTGTCGGCGACGGCCTTCATAATCTCCACATCACATCTTACAAATACATAATTACAAATATGTGAGTTTTTTATTTGCAAAAGTGCAGCCTCCATTCCAAAGTGACTGTGTATGTAACCATAATGGAGCCACATGAAATTATGAAGACGAGGGATTGCGATTGTGAGTTTGTGAGCAGCGTTGGTCATCTTGTCTGTTATGAAAAAAATTGGAAATGAGCAGGTGGGAATGGGAAAGAGGGCGAAATGAGACTTGTATACGAGACTCGCCGTCGTGGACCAAGTAGCGTCTTGCTCTCTTCATGCATTCGAATTTCATCTCGATGATGACCGTAGGTTCCATTCCAGTCTTCACCTACCTGTCCAAAAGAGATCATCTTTTCGTCCGTCATCATCCATTCATCAATTTGCAATGATTCTCAATACAATTACGGCTCCATACTACTACTTATTTTCAAAATCAACTGTTCACAAGTGAAGCTGTTTCTTATAGTGGACAGCACTGTCAGAAGCTCTATCGACATTACCTCTTTATTCGTTAATTATTAACTGTTACATCAAGTAATACACTTTTTTGGTTACAAAGTACGTAAATAGTGCAAGTACATTAGCCCATTCAAGAATGGCCAAAGAACACGAACCCGATTTAGCAAATTTCAGTGAGTTCAAACTTCCACTGATGTTGAGGTTGAAAGGAACAGTAATATTGCAGATTTGGTGGCAAATACTGCTTGTTGGGCTGTACACCACATTTATTGTGTGTCTTCATAATTATGTCGATGGACTGCAAATGAATTTTCCACAAACGTTGATTCCAGTCTTGGGAGTCGTCACGGGTCTTCTTCTCGTCTTCAGGACTAACACTGCCTATGACCGGTAATCATGTAAATTCCTGAAACTAGTTTATAATTCAATAAATATTGTTTAATATTACGGGTACGCTTTCCTTTAATTTTAAATGATTGTCAAATTTATTATTGTACTAACAAAACAGCAACGTTGCCTAAAAATACACTTGCATGAGAAGCTGATTTTGGTATGAGATCATCGTGGTTAATTCGTTGCTTTTACATGTAGTTACAGTTACAGTAGTTGTGCGAAAATGCACGCTCGGGAATGCTTGAGTTCGTCTACACAGTCATTTAATCCACTCAGTCGGTTGGTTGCATCTCCTCAAAATGGGGAACACAACTTTGGCACAACGACAGAAATTTTTACAAACTAAGGTTTTCACTGTAAGAGCAATTATTTTGAATGGTCTCATTCATTGTCATCTCTTACGCTTTGGACAGTATTTAATGCATGATACCTGTTCAAAGTAGTTAATTTTTTTATGCTTCTCTATTAGTCTTTATACAGAATTTAATAAATGATAGTTTTTCCAAAGCTTCTATAAACTTGTACATGCTCAAAAGGACCGAGAGAAAGCACTTTAATTGTCAAACATTTCCTGATGAGGCTTATCTCATCATCGTGTCACGTCGTGATTCGGCTTGATTCTGTCTTGTCTCTCATGCATTACGAAGACACACATTCCCAGCTGTGCTTTTTGATGGCTGGTTTACTTTGAAAAAGTAATTCTTGTATACATTGTTTTCTTTGTTGGCCCGATAGAAAGTTTCCGTATTCTCTATTTTCAGTCGTTCGTATTTTGTAAAGCAAGGCTTTGTCTCTTTTTTGTTTATATAGTCTTGAGCGTGGTAGACAAAATGAATTTTTAATGATAATCTTTTCATGATCACATGACACGTCACATTCTGCAGATGACCATGACAGAAGTGTAACATTAGGTAGAAATGGTATTCTTAAATCACAATTTGCAAGGATATAGTTTCGAATTGTGAGCTCGTGTGTCCTTCACAAAATCTTAGTTCGTGGCTGAGTTATGCAACTCGCTTAGTTCTTTCTTACTACTAATTACTAATTTAGTAAACGCTGTTTACAAAAGGACTAGACGTGCGCGTAATAAGGAATTATAAATATAGTATAGTATAATTTGGTAATTAGTAAGCTAAACAAGAAAAGGAGCATAATTTCAATGATGGCATAACATGGTCCTGGTTATAATCATAATGAAATGGTACAAATCTGCAGGTATTGGGAAGGTCGTCGGATATGGTCTCAAATGACACTCAGCATCCGAACTCTGACCCGAATAATTTGGGTGAATGTAAAAGAAGAGCCAGGAAGCGTTAAGGACGTGTTGGAGAAGACTTCTGCAATCAATTTGCTCGTGGCATTTGCATATGCCACGAAAAACTACTTAAGAGAAGAGTATTCATACGATGAAGAGGATATGAAGGATCTCATCAGCCATCTTCCGAAGTTCGCAACTCCATCGTCAAATCAACCACTGGAGAGACAAGCGTCCGGCGTTCCTCCATTTCGGTCCACGACCCCAGTCCCAGAGGCATTAGTTCGAAGTGCTCTTAGCACTACTTCTTCTTCTTCCAGCTCTAATCTGAAAGCCAAGACGCAGAACAAGATCACTGCTCATGACTATGTCACACCTACCAACATTCCGATTGAATTGTCATTCTATATTGCATCTTACATCAACAGTGTTCGTCTCCGTGACCGGGTCGACCCTGCCACTCTCACAGTCATGAACAATTGTAAGTCGGTGTCTAATGCTGATATCTGATATGTGTATATTTTGTCTTTATAATAGTTGCGCCCTTTGTATTCACGGACTTCTGCTCGTATAAACTGGACAAAGAGTGCCAAGTGCATGCAAAAATTACAAATGATCCCCATTAGTTCCACTAATCTGATATGGTCACTCCATCTTTTTCTTAGCCTCGATGAATGATGAGACATTGGACATACAGACACTTTACGAGGAGACCTTCGGTTTTTCATCTTCAATGATTCCCCAAATTCTAATAGATTAAATTGGCACTCCCAACAACGTGTTCGTGTTTTATAGTATCGTGTTTCCTAGTCACTGTAATATAAAATTCTTCTGGACTTGATTATCACTTATATAATGATTGTACCAGGCACCGACAATAAACAGTAGTCATTGCTGTAAGTAGTAATGATACCATGATACCAATGATACGTACTACATACTACATTCTAAGTCCATTCAATCCAACTTCAGATGTTCACTGTTCAGACAGATTGATCTTATACGCGTGCTACATGAAACATGATAAAAGTCCTACATGCTTTAATGCGGTTCTCACGCAGAGGGCGAGTAATTTCACAAAAAAACGCTTATTTCGCTAACCAAT
>JABASF010002208.1:0-16107 GCA_019776145.1 Harlomillsia oculata
TTCTTGAGTGAAAGATGAAATCAGTTTTCTCTTTTTTCCAATTATTGTTATTCATTAATTTCTACGGAGAAGGTTGAGCATTAAAATTTGGTAATTATTAGTCACACCCTGTCTTATTCTTACAAACAAGGAAATGCGTATTATTGAACTTGTGAGAGCTTTCTGGGAATGCGTATGGAGTTTTTAGCGTGTGTAGTCGATCACCGCATCACTGAAGCCCTTCATCCATTGGCCTACAAGCCCATATTTGACAAGTCGACAAAGCGAGTTCCCTACGGAATTAGAAGCGTCAAAAAATGAAATGACCACTTTTACTTTGGTGATTAAAGTTGAACGAGGGGACGGTCAGGTGTCGCATTGACAAGTGTACAGCCATAAAATAAAAGTTGCGATCGTGTTAAATTGACCTGAGAAGCTTTTTGGACATGTGGGTAGGGTCCGTGTAACCGAACTTCTTTTTGCTCGTGTGACTTTGTGTGTCTTGTGGAAGTTTTTAATGTTCTTAGCATGTATCCGCTTCAATCGCGAATGAATCCAATTAGGGAGTTACGGAATAATTTTTCCTAGAAAGGAAGTGCCGCATCAATGCAATCTTTGACTGGAGCAGCAGGACGCAGGACTTTGAAAAAAAATCTTTGGGGTAAGGAAGGACGATTCGACATGTTGCGTTGCGTCGTGGTTTCCCCCAGGCTTGCGTTGCACACCGGTCAACGTGTGCGTGCTCAAAGAACCGTTTCTCTCTTTTGCTTGCTGAAACAAACTGCGAAGAAGCTCACGGCTTACTTACGGCAATGACATCCAGCCTTTTGATGTAGACTCAAAAGATACAAAGTACCCCTCAAAAATGTGATGTGATGATGAATGAAAAGGGATCACTGTGCTTTCAATTCTATAGTCCCACAACGTAACGCAACGGCTTATCTGTCATGTGATTTTCATTCAGAGAATATGATCCTTTAAGAATGCAGCTGAGATTGATTTAGGAAGATAACTGCTACTATATAAGATTTCGCATTTTAGTAGCAGTACACAGCTCCGCAGCATAATATGCATAAATTATTATAACTCGTAATTTTTGCACATTCTATAGAAGTACCGAACCTACGGACGTCTACCATGAAGATTTGAAACTTTAAAAGGGTAGGGTGCATCTTACAAAAACGATAGAGAAATGTTTGCTTCAAGCATTAGTCAATTAAAGAGTATTGTAGAAGTGCGCACACGAGGAAGTGGATTGTTAGTATGAGTGGTACATGGTAATGTCGCGTCACTGCTGTTGGTACATGTTATTATTATGTTCCAAACGAACGAAAACTTAGATTGAATGGAAGTGATCATCCCACATCACAAGCTAGTGTGTAAGTTACGATGAAACATTTTTATGTATCTTACCTATGTAACGAAAGAACAGTAAACTCGTATGATAAAGATAAAACTGACTTTTGAATGAGAATCTGGTGCGAATTGAGAAGGTGAGAACTGAGATGAACAGAATGACATTCACCTGGACTCGGCTAGATCCGACGAACGGATGAAATTATATTGTATAGTTAGTGCCCATGGTCAATGGTTCCTTGTCAATCGAAAAATAAATGTTCATGTCCGCCTAGAAGTAGACGGAGGAGAAGGCGTAATTAAAGACCTCACACGGATGGAAAGACGTTGGAAACAGCAGTCATTTGAAGTTAGTGCAGTCATTGTCCTGTCCGTGGAGAATGCCACAACAATAGCAGTGTGAAATTCGCCTCAACTTGTTGACCTGATGAGTAGCCGCCTGTTTGTAATTAGCCCTCAAGTCTGTGTATGTGTGAACGTGTGGGGGTGGCATATAAATGACTTTCTGAAGATTGTTCCTTATGCTATGCTGCCTCACTCTCCTGTCAATTTCTAATAAAAATGCATGCAAAATGACTTTAGTGTTACAGAGATAAAAAACCGGATATTTATCTCACAAGTCTCTCACTGTGGCCTTCCAAATTCTTTGCGGTGAGGAACATTAACATTTTCAATGGAAGAAAGTTAGCATTACATTTTTTTCATCTTGCCCTCCGAGCAGCTGCCACTACTTGTTGACGGAAGGGCTTTATAATAGAAAAAAAATGCTTATAGAGAAAATTTGCACAACCACCAACAACCAATTATTTGCATTTCGGGTGGCTCGACGACTGAGACTTGACTAGCTTGAAATCTTTCACTTGGTCGTATAATTGCGTCGTGGCAAAATGGGATGAATCCAATGCTAGACAACATGAATGCAATCGTTTCTTTATTGCGTGGCCGTGTTTTAAAAAAAACATTGAATGTACATCCACATCGTTGCATATAGTTACATTACAAGAAAGCTTCATAATACCAGTACAGATGTTAAGTATACTTGTATACTTACAAAAGTGTACGGAAGCAATCAGGTTAGTGACTGCGGTCGACGAGTAAATATATGGAGACCGTTTGCATTTACAATTATACTGATTTTAAAATTTGTCTAGATATTGTGAACAAATAGTAAATTTTGTGCCCAGTCACTCAAGCATCAACTTTACGATTATAATAATCAAATCCATTCTTTCCGGTTCTGTGATGTTCTGTAGAATCAACACTTTTCCCTAAAAGTTATGACTTTCCACATTGTAAGCGTGGTTAACCTTTAACCATACCAATAATTATAAGCACCATGATTTGATAATACATAATTCAATATTAAAGATTGAAGTTGAAGAAACACCCAATAAAGAAAATTCTTAGTGTTATCATCATAGCAAATAAGATTGCACTAATCGAAACACCAGAAAATTGGCATTTTATGATGAACATAATAATTACAGTACCATAATTTTCACATCGTGTTTTTCGACTGCAGCCAACCACTTATTAAAAAACGTGAAAGGTGCCCTATACATAACATTAATATGTGATTTTACCAAAAAAAAATACGGAAACATTACAGCTTCAATCGATTCTAATTTTCATTAATGAAGCACGTTGAGCATTAGCTAATTAAATATTAAATGAATTGTTAACATTCCATTAATTGACAATCGTTTACATTACGCTCTTCAAAGGGTATAGTACAAGATTAAGTACAAAATATGACGATTGGATAACGAAATATGGAAAGTAATAGAACTGAAGTTTGCATGCATTTTTTCATTAGGAAGGAATGTGGAACAACATTTTAAAAGAATGTGATACATTTTCAAATGTACAGTTGATGGCTTAAGGACGATTTCACTCCAGGTAGGGAGTCCGTCAACACCCTAATAAATAACAAAGTAACAGTTAATAAATCAGAATTTTAGAGATGCCACCATGGCACTATTTACTGTCGGACAAATGTGAAATGTCCACTCGTCAAAGTCATCAACATTGTCTCCTTATGACTCAAAAAAAAACAAAGTCACAAACTTTGACTGTGAGGTACGAGAGAGACGAGGAGACAAATGAAATGAGATTTTGAAAAAAACTTCAACTGCGACCAAATAAGGGGAAAGGAATGAGCAAGCTGTTAAACGTCTCTCTCTCTTCTTCGTGGGCCTTTAAGACTACATAGCGCATTTTTCTCCCGTCTTTTGTACTGCGAGGTAGGTTAGTATCGCAATTATATCGCATTTCTTATTACAAATGCCCATTTCATTTTCCCAACAACCTTATTACAATGATGAAATGGAATCGCACGGGTTTTGCTACCTCATTCTGTATCTTCATTACAAGCCACGGCACTGTGATAATTGCATTTGTTCTGTTTTTTTCTGTTGCATTCTATTCATTGTCGCATCCTTTGAATTGTTCCCTTCTTACCTTGGTCAGTGTCAACCATGAGTGCTGCTAATAAGAAATTCCACTGGCTTGGAGTTTCACTTGTTGATGTTATTTGTCAAGGAATTTTCATCTTCATTGAACTGTAACCAGTATTTTGTTATAGAAATTTCAAACCTGATAAAAGCGTTCCGTCTCTGTCATTTTCCTAATACCTTTACAGCCCAATTTCTCCATTCTTCTATGTAATCTAATGTAGGATGAATTGGAAGTACTCGTACACGATTGGTACTGGTAAAAATGCTCAGTTTTTGATTTATTGAGAGTATGTATTGATTGTGTACTGTTTTCAAATAATAGTAATAATAGGAGTTATAAAGTGTTTCCTATATGCAACAATCTATACGCACCTTCATTGTGTTGATGTGACTTGTAAACTCACACAAGTAACACATCGTTCGCATTGTAAAATTGCACAGGTATAAATTAATGAAGGAAACGTTCGTGATTTTTTGAGACGTGCAGTATGGAATATTGAGCAATTAGGTAGAATAACTACTTGAGAGTAGTGTTTGAAAACGCATATAATAATGTGAGAGTTGTGATGTTTGCAAATTGATGATGACGTGATGATGGGTAGGGCGATGAGAACTTTGTGTACTACAGCTCAATGTGATCATTGGCAATAATAATGAGTAGTATAAATGAGTCGTCTTTTTCGTTGTTTTCAGTTTACAATGGTAAAGCTGATGCACACATGTGCAACTGCAGGTACTTTTGCCCTGTATAAAAAAGCGACAACTTTACGACTCGTTTTGGTGCAGATTTTTAAAGGGTTAATGATTTCTTGAGGCGAGCTTCTTCTTTGCAATGGTGAAAATGCAGTTGGCCCATATATTTACTATATGCTAAAATGTCTATGTGAGAGAAATGGGAGTACATGAGTCTCTGTCAACTTCTGGGTTGGGTCATACGAAAGTCAATAATCGTTCAAGGGATTGCTGTGCGCACCTTGACCTTTATTTCCATACTGAGTTAGTGGGAAATTTGTAGTACAACGTTATTTAATTTTTGTTTGTTGTGTTTTTGTATAGGTGAATTTCCATTCTTCCGCAAACACAAACGAAGGTGAAGACGAAAGAAAAAACAACATCTCAGCTTTCTTCGTGAAAGGAAGAAAAACTGGCTGCATTTGCCTTTTAAGGGCACCCGTGGAAAACATAACATAAGCGAAATTAGCCCTAAATCCACGAAACGTTTAGGGTTGGACACAAATCTCTTGTTTTTGCTCTATTTGGACAAGTCTAATGCGCTAAAGGGCAATCATTTCAAGTCTCACCAATCATTCCGTCTTGTAACATGTGACAAGCAGACTTCGTTAGAAAAGAATTTGACCAAATCAATCATATATGTCCTGTCGTAAAACTAAAATTCATCGCCTACAAGATGAAGAATGCTTTAAGTAAATAATTTCATTTCTTTTTCACAATTTGCTAATTTTTTGTACGTGAGAAAAAATGGAGACGGCTGAACTCATTGGGCCATTTATTACGGTTGTGTCTGTCGATGGCGGTCTTCAATGTGGAAACAAACTAACAGTCATTACACCTACCGAAATACCAACATTACAAGAGAAAAAAGTGGAAACAACCAAAGCTAAAGAAAATGGTGAAATCGTCAGTGGAATCCCTCGGTTTGTCAAAGCTCCTGTTCCCAAGCCTCGTGCTGCATATGTCACAGTTCTTGCACTTGGTAAAGGAGATGATACACACAGCACGTCTTCGACACAAAAATCCATAGTGAACATTTGCAATGCTGAGAATAATAATGAGACTCAGTCCGCTGCTGTGCCACAAAATCAAGTTGTCACGATTGCCAACAAAGCATCGATGATTCCTAAACCTAGCAGTCGACAATCTAAAGTGTCATCTGTATTTGAAATTTCCTCAAAGGAAAAGACAAAGTTAAAATGTAACAGAGTTGACAAACAAGACGACACAAACTTGAATGGGAATAATATGTCGAAAAATGAACATGAAATTCAAGACGTTGAGACTGTCACTGAAGAAGTAACAGTGTACCGTCTTCCTGGAGAAAGGCTGGGATTTGGACTTCGATTTGATGGCGGTGTCACCAATTCTGAAGAACTGGTTCGTCACTTGTACATTCAGTCGTGTGCAGACGACAGCCCTGCATACCGTGCGAAAACTTCATGGGGCCATTTAGTTGAAGGAGATGAAATTTTGGAGATAGAGAGTGCTTTGGTAACAAGCATGACGCGATTGGATTGTGTCCAGCTGCTAAAAGATGCTTCAGTGGCTGTAAAAGTGCTCATTCGTCATCGTCAATCTTTACATTGCAAAATGTCTCCTGCGCAACCAATTGCAGAAACCTGCGAAGGAATCGAATCCTATGACAATGGAAAACAAAAACAGAAAACGGACAAGAAAAAGAAAAAGAATAGAAACAAGAAACGGAAGTCAAACAAGGTGAATAGTGGAGTTGGGGACAATTCGTCATCTACTAATGGAGACCCTCCTAATAGTGAAATGGCATCCTCCTCGTCGAACGAGTCATCTGCATCAGCCCAAAGTGCATCCGACAACGACACAGATGAGGAGGAGTTGGCCAAATTGAAGTTGAAGCCCCCCATGGGGTTTTCAGATGAGACGGAGAGCGCAGAGTCACGTAAGATACTTTTCTCTTTTTAACTGTTTAGCGTTTCTTTTAATTGCTGCATAATTGTTGTATTTTAATTAATGCGTGTACATCTCCGTTTAGTATGCAATTCAAACTATAACTTGAACACCTCCTATCATTGTTTTTGCGAAATATACAGGAGCTCAAGCGGCATTTCAAACCCCAGCAGAACCGCAGTACAGCAGTGCCTTTGCCAATTTTGCCAATTCTATGCATTTGCTCTCTGATTCAGTTCTGTGTGAATCAGATGAAACTGGAAGCACTCGATCGACGGTTGTATCAAGATTGTCTATGGCTTCTTCCATGACATCGTTGGCATCAGTCTTCACTTTGCCAATTGACAATAACCACATTCAGCAAAATGCGATGGTTCCGACCAGTTGCAATAGTAGACGTGGGAAGAGTGGCCTGGAGCAAGACAACGATCATCATCAACAACAACAACATCAACAACAAGTGCATAATCTGGGACTCGTTGTGAATAACGTGCGGACTATCCCATGTTCGGCAGACGCGGAGATCCCGTTAGCACCTCCGTTGTCTTTCGCTGATGTAGCTAATGAAGCAGAGCCGTCGTCTCAAGTGATTCACGAGTCCACCTCAGGTCCAGCTGAGAGAACTATTGTAAAGAAAGCTCGTACTGTCAATAATAAGAGCATGGACGACAATGAACATTTGTCACACTCAAATTTGGTCAACGTGACTAAGAAAACCGATGTAAAGGGTGATGCTATCAAATATTCTGGTGGAAGTATAGACAGTCTTGATGCGTTGTGCAATAAATCAGATGACGGTGACACTTTGGATGACGAAGACTTGGCGCTGCTAGCAGAGGAACTTGGTTTGGACCAATTTGATGCTGAGGACGAAGCTCTTTTTGCAGAATTGACTGCAGAAACACAAAACACGTTTCCTTCGTCATCGTTGGGAAATGTTAAGGAAAAGATGGAGAAGGTTGAATCTACTGTTCAGGCTGATCCAAGTGATAGGATAAACGTGCAAACAGCCTTCTCAACCCGCCGGGAAGTTTGTGAGGACTCGAAATCTCAAGAACAAGTTGAGACCGCATTTGTGGGGAATGAGGGTGAACCTGCAGATGTTACAATGAAAACACGGTGAGTGCAATTATGCTGATTAAGAAAAAGTAGTTTGAACACAGTGCATAGAATGAACGAGCTTTTGAGGTCCGGTTATTGAGCGTTCTCGGCTCAGTGTATATGTAAGAGGGGTGCAGCATGTCAGCCAGTCATAAAGGTACTTGGCGTAAGTATTATTTACGACCCGAGTCAACTTCTGTCATGTGACATGAATTCTACATGTACTGACAAATTGTCGGATTATGCGGCGTCGAGTGCATATTCCTCGTGTTGCATTTTGTTCGACTTTGAGCAAAACGGCCCGGTGTTCTACTCTTCTACTACCAGTACTAACTGGCTGAGCTGGATCTCACACTTGCACTCTGCTTTATATGTGTTCTTTCACCTTGACAAAACGGTCTTCACAGCTACAGAGGTTTCCACATGATAAACGTTATTATTCTACTAAATTACCGCCGTAAAGATATAATATCCTAGTAATTAAATTAAAGATCATTAACTTGTACTAAACAACTAAACTCTCAGTAAAGTAAAAAAACATGTTCATAAAAAAGAGGCCAGAGCTAAACTTTGATTCCTCCTCCTTGTGTACAAAAATGTGCACATTTGAGGAGGCCCACAGATCTCACAGTCACAGAGCAGTCAGTCGTTCGATCTTTTTAATAATCTTAAATGGGGAGTAGGCGTCAATGTGAGCCGTCATGTCATGAAGCCTTACTTATGGTTCCGGGTACTATGAATGCCTGCAGAGCAGCTTTCAAAAATTATCATTTTTCCTGAGCATAAAGGCGTGTGCAGTTGCCCTCTTTTAGTCCATAACATCATGATCAAAAATTTCGATTTCTTTTGTTTACCTTCACTTCTCTCTTTCCTCGTCTCAGTTCTGGGCACTAACAAAAACGCATATAGTCTGCCTGAGCGTGCACTGACCACTACTATCACTGCTGAGTTCTGTTCTTTATTGGCATTGACATTGACACAAACACAACATGATTTTTGGTTGGTATCTTTTAAGTTCTTCCCCTGAGGTCCTGAGACGCCATTCTCATCGGTGTTTATTTGGCATGGGAATGTTTATACTTTCTGCCTGGTTGTTTTGATACGCACGTCACAATTGCTCACGGCTTTGGTAAATGCGTGCATTTCCTTTTATTGCACCTGCGCGCGGTGCATCATTGTGCAGTTTGATAATGCTTTCACGTGCCATTCCTTTGATTGTCACCTACAATTGAGATGGAGGTTCTTGGATGGACGCTTTGTCACCTTGGCACATGTCCACTTCATTGTTTGGACAGATATTTTCGACTCAATTTTGGTGTGGTCATTTTACTCACGGATATAACCAGAAACACTGAAAGCAAAAGGAGGCTTACTCACATTCCACACCAAAAAATCTCATGCACTACTAAAAGTTAATTCCTTAGGTTATAACAGCCTGAAATTATAAGCAGGTGTTTCTTAAAGTCAGCAAAGTTGTTGAAGAACTCGCACCCTGTAAACTTTCAACTATTCAAAATTCGTTTTGACACCACCTTAAATGCACCCATGATTTCTAATTTTCTGCATAAATGCGATTATAAGCAGTCTGAAAATGTTTACAGATTTTTTTTTACTTTAAATGCTAATGTTTTTGTTTCTCTTCTGGTCAATATATTGCATCAATAATTTTGATTGTAACTCGTCTGCATGACACGAATTGGTTTGAGTTAAACATTTTCTCATACTTGGCGACACCGTAACAGCAAAAACCACTTACAGGTTAAGAGGTGTAAACAAATTACTCATATTTCTCCATAAATTTTATCTAGTAGTGGCGACAAACGGATTTTTTGAAGGATTAACGCGATTAAATGGATCGAAAAACGTAGGCTTCTTAACATGCAAAAGCTTTATGGAAACTCCTTAAAACTTATTAATCGCGGTTTCTCATCACGACATACAAAATGACTTTCCACCATTCATTCCATTTACTATGAATCATGTACACATTCGTCTTTCTTATAGTAATCATAACCGCGCATTGACATTAAGTCGCTAAAGAACTTAAAGAAGATGCTGCTTGCTTTTAAATCGTAAAGTGAAATGGCGTTTGAAACATTCAAGAACGTTTTGTCAGTAAGACGATTATGAATTTCATTGATTTAAAATCCGTCGCAACGTAACGTGTTGTGCCGTGTCAAAAGATTTTTTTGAAAAGTTGCATTGTATTGTACAGTACGAATGTATTTAAGTGGAACGCAAACCTCGAACATTCCTGGTCTTCAACATTCTTACTTTGAGGGATTTTTGAGAATGCAGTGTCTTTGTGATACCGGATGCACTTTAGACGACAGTAACAAGTGTCCATACTGGGTGGCAAACAATGCAGCGTTGATGCACACAAAAGTCGCCACTCTTATCACTTGACTTTCTGTGAGAATGATGGTCAAAGCAAGCACTTTTTGGATGGAATCCATATAGCACAGTGTGGCAAGACATTATCTTCCAAGAGCCACTTTTGCAAAGCACGTAATCTTCGTTAGCATTATTATCATTGCCTATAAATTATGATTTAAGTACAAGCAATACATGCGATTAGGTTTTATTACAATCACGATACACACGTACCGGTTTTCTCCACTTAGTACTTGCCGTTGTCGCCTTTTATAGTGCTTTTGTCATGCATGTGTATGAATACGAACTTGTCTTGCAATGTTTGTGTATATATACATGCAATGTGTGATAAAAAACATTGTTCGACTATTCGATCTCATATTCTTTTTGTGGTGGTTGTTTTAGGTGCGAGGATGACATAGTGTTTCAAAAGTTTCAATTTTGCTCAGACACGGTTTGCCCTTGCAGTGATATACGATAACCCTTCTAGAAAATTAATATAATATTTCACCTTTGATTCATGAACCCAAAATCATAGTCCAGTTTGGATGATGATTGAAATTAAGGCGAGAAAGAAGGATAAATGACTAATGTTTCAGGTAGTTTCAATTAAAAGAGGTTACAATTTCCATGTTTCCTAAATGTCGTGTTAATGTTAATGTTTGCCGTAAACATATTACGAATTTATACATGAGAGAAAGGAAACTCGCAAAAAAACCATTTGTACTTGAGTATATGAAAGTGGTTGGAGAAAAGTGTACTGAGAGAAGTTATGGCTATGACGAGGCTTTACAACTTGACACATATACTCGAAAATGATTGTAATACTTACTAATTGCTTTATAATTTGCCCATATCATCGCGCCCACATCCAATTGAGTCTCTCCGGATTTCGCTATCAGGATGGACACGAGCCTTTGAAAGACTGTTACAAAGCGTTGAGGTCATGTCAACTCATTTAAGGTAGAACATAGACTCGAATTTCATTCATTAGCTGCCAAGTGGGCTAACCGCTCGCGTTTGTACTGCTTTCAATGACTCTACAGCATCTTTTTAATGTTTGAGAAATTGACATTTGACCCTCCTGGCCGGTTTAAGTCATGTCAAAAAATGTCGAGAGAAACTGCTGTAGAAAGGAAACAGCGACCACACGAAGCCGCACAAGCGCTTGAATGAGTTTACATTATGTTTCACATGTTCTGTGAAAAACTTTGCCGAGAACAGTAATTTGTGATTGTCAATTTCAATAAGAGCCTCATTAATCATTCTGGGCTTTGACGCTGTACATTTCTTAAAGGTTGTGTATTGTGTTTCCTTCTGACAGTTTGTTGGTTTTGTGACTCGACGACCCTACATCGTCGACTCTTAACGTTTTCATCAGTGTCACTTCATCAGCTTTTCAATGAAAACACGTTACGGCAGCATTTAATGCTTCAAGCGAATGACTTGCTACTATTGATTTTTTTCACTTTCTTTGCAATAATTACAGAATCACAATTCTTATATAAAATATTTAGTATGTACTATAAAGCAACCGTGGTGAAATTCGATACATATTTTGAACAAACAGTATATCCATAATATAAAAGTATAGCTTTGTCATGTTCCAGTTCCAGGTTTAAAACGAATTACGTCGTAAAGTATCATTTCCATTCACAGATGTTCACAGATATTAACTTTAAAGAGTTTTTCACTCTAAAAAGCATTTCGTATACAAAAATCGCTGAAACTCTTTTCAGATAAATGAAATGCAGTTCATTTGAATTCTCAACGTCATTCATATCACAAGAACACCAAATACATTTTAAAATGTTGCACCGCTCAGTTTCCTTTCTATTCCTGAAAGTAATTTACAACATAATGATAAGCAGTCTAGATGAATGAATTTGTTGTTGGACACTTGAAATAAATGCCAATTTTTGGATTCCATATAAGTATAAAGCCAACCGGGAGCCTTTCACGTTTTGTGAAAGCAAGCAAGTGTTGTCTACACTGAACTGCATCGTGAATGACCTTTTTCAGCAGAGCAGATTGGCTTTAGTGTAAGAAATGGTGAAGGGCGGACAAAGAGCTCGGAAAAAACTTTTTTTATTCGTGTAGATTCATCACATATCACATGATTCTTGTTTTGAAAACAAGTTGTTGTTTCCTTCTTTCTTTATAAGACTGTAGTTCGTAATTGAATTTGAAAATTTGATATTGGAGGAGCATGAGGGATGACGCGACGTCATGGCGAAGCCACTTATCATTGGAGACAAGAGTACGAAACGATTTTGAAGAATAATTCACCCGCGCTAGTCAACAAAAGTTTTCGTCGACTAAATTGCTATCATTGATTCTGTTTCCTTTTGGATTGTGCGGATAAAAGTGTCTTCTCTCGTCGTCTCTCATTGTTGCACTTTCTCTCAAAGTCGTGTGTGCAGTTGCCCCTGCCCATTTTGGAAGCTGTACAATGCAAAAATGCATTTCAGCCGCTGCTGTCTCATTCCTTTATTTTTTTATGCTTTTTGCAACTTCAACTACACGTGCATTCTGTCTGTTTTGATAGAAATGGAAATGGCACTACTATAAGTCCTTTACTCGTTTAGTGTCATGTGTACCTATTCATTTTCCTTTTTTGCTCTCATGTCATCTCCGCGTGCAAGAAGGGTTTTTATTTTTTATTCGTTTGGCACTCTGAAAGTGAAACGCTCTTTTGTGACACTTTCAATGCCTATGAAACATAGAAACATGCTGCTTTAATAGACACACGGATCTAATAAATTCTTCCCTAATGAGGAACGTTCAATTTCCTATTATTTTTAAATTCTTTTAATAATTGTTTTTCCGTACATATCCCTATTATTTTACGTACTTATCGCTTCTTGTACATTTGAATATTAGTTTCATAATATCTTATTCATAGTTTGAAAGTTATACCCTCAAATACACATTTGTTTAGTCAAATAAAGCTACATTGGGTCAGCGTACTTACAATCTTACACTTTAGTTTTTTAGTATACTTAAGAACATCTTCCTGTGATACTAATTGAACCCAGAAATTGAAATCTTACAATGCCCCACGCAGTCATGAAAGTCCATGCAGTGACCAAATGAGTTTGCTTCAGACTTTGTTAAGCTCTGTTTGGTTCTTCATTGCTCTATCCTTCTGTCGTTAAATAATTACGCTACATTTTTATTCGTGAGATCTCAGTTTCAGTTTATCATAAACAGTGCATCCCAAATTTTCGATTGTTGCGAATGAGAAGCAACTTACCTACTTACCGCATGTCAACAAATGATAGCTTCAACAAGTCCTTGCAGTGTCTGAGCGCCACCTTCGCTTGAACGTTCTAAGTAGCAAACGTTCCTTTGTTGTCTTCTTAGTTGTTGAGTTTTTGCAAATGACGTGAGATCGCAGTCCAACATCCAAACTCAGAGTTCCAGCCGGTCGAGCAAGTTCGTCGCGACTAGCAACCTTTTTCAGAAGACCTTTAATGTAAACGTCAACAATCACGACAATCACTTAAAATGAAAATAATAAACAAAGGAAACAATTTATTTTTTAATTTCATATAAAAAGTTCACTTTGTACAGTTTCCTTGTTTCCAAACATTTGTATGCAAAACCCTAAAAATTAAAAAGTAATTATAATTACGGTATTGTTAATTTTGTTAATAACGAAGTTGTGAGCTTGAGTTCCTTCTTACATACTACGTATATTCGAACTTTCAAACTTTTCAAATAGTTTGGAACTGAAAAAGTTTTTAATGGAAAGTATGAATTGAGTAAAGTACGCGTTAATTAAATCGATGAAGCTATACCGTTACAACACGATACCTAGAATTGGGCATTGGCATTACTAAACAACAGTTCACGAATTTAAAATTGCTTCGTTCGCATGTATCAAATTAGGGAAATGGTATAGAATAATTAATGACAGTTTATAACAAATATTCAAATAACCCAGGAGAATAAAGAGGAAAGATTGATTTGACGAACAGAACTCGTTCTACATACACTTTAGCAGTTCACACTGAAGGGAAGGCACAAAACGTTTGGTTGAATTGATGCCATGTGCCCTTATTCAGAATGGCAGGTTGAGTGGAATTCAAACCAATTATTATCTGAAGCAAAGTCAACGTGACCCGAGGTTGCCGAGCTGTCAATTAAAATCTTAGACGTAGGGCGTCGGCTTCCATTTACTCTTTTTGCTTCACTCTAATCCTCCTTGCATACGACTAGTATGATTACGTGGACGGTTATTTATTGCTGTTTGTGCCATTCTTCCTTCCTTCCTAAACGGTCACTCTCTTTGGCGAAATGAACTTTTGTTCGTGTCATAATAATGTAACAACTTCATTATCATTAGGCGCGACGATGGAATTATCAGTTCATGTGCATACAGTGGTCCGAGTCTACCAATATGCAAACAAATCAATAACCGTCATCAATTCAGCGGATACATTCCCCACACTTTCCTGTACATTTTTTTATGAAACAAATTCCATCAACTTTATACTACTTCAACTCTCAAGTCTGACAGTTACCACGAAGTACATCGTATCACTGGGTAGCATTAAATTTTTTTCGTTTTTCTTGTACAGGTTTAAAAAGCTCAGTGTTAATAAGTCGTCGACCTAATGACAACTTGCAACTTATAAGTTCGCTAATAGAGAGTTCAATCGAAGCACCTGTCCAATGCAATGTTAAGACGTTAAGAGGAACTAATCGAATGACTGCATCAACCTTCAACTTACACAATATTAATATCGTCTAATGGATTTGCCCACGCAGTGGGATTTGGCAGTCGCTCAGCTTGGTGCCATTTACATTTTGATATTCTAATTTTTTTTTCGAACCGATACATCATACATCTTGCCATTGCCAAGCAGTGAATTAATGAGATTAAACCCCGTTAAATGTACATGTACTGCGTTAATATATATGCATTTCTAATATTGAAGGGGTGACTCGATATAAGACAGCATTCTTGTTTGCATGTTTAATGTATAGCATTTTTATGATAAATAAATGGTTGGATTATTTTTCGTCGGCTGGAGATGTGTATTCATTTTGAATGGTTGTTTTCATGCTTTTTTTGTCCTTGCTCAGCGTCGGACTAATGTAAAATTAACTATTGAAACACAGGAAGCGATCAACATAAAGTTGTTGATGTGTCAAGTTTCAAGTGATTTAATGGACAGAATGCGCAGTGGAAGGCTAGTGCCCTACCTTTGCATTTGCAGATTGTAACAACGCAACGTGAGTAATGCGGTGTGAGGAACGTAAACGATGATGACGATATATGCAAGTCATGTCATCAAATCGGACCAAGGTGCAAAGACCCAAACACTATGAGTATCCACATGCTTAAGTCTATTGTGAGGATACACAAGTGCTCTTGACTTCTTGGGCTTTGGTTCACTTGAAATTTTAAATGGTCCTTTTGAACGTAGTATGTGTTTTTTTGTGAATACCTTTGCCATTCAATTTTAAACATTCATTTCCCTTTCGCTAAGATGATCATGATGAGCAAACATATTAACAGCTTACTGCCCAACCACTACACTCTCATGAGTAGCGCATTAAGTACAAAAAATAAATAATACTTTTTCTGAACACTGCGTTGTGGCAAATTCTTCACTCTATTTTTCACTGAAGACATCTTTTTGCGCATGTTAAGTCACTTGCGGTTTGTCTGAATGAGAAATGAGATTTGATAATATTTTAGGGGCTGTTGGAACGATTGACACCTGAATGAGCTTGCAACTTCATTTCATTTCTCATTGAACATGAACAGTAGAGTGCACAAACGCCTTTAATAACAGTCGGTCTGGCAAGTACAAAAATGAAATCGTTTTTCGTTCGTTCCTCTGTTTTTCTTAAGACTCGCTTCGATGCTTCTTCTTTCTTGCCGAATTTTCTTCCGCAATGATCAAAAACACAGCGTAAACTTTTCCACACCTTTCAGCTTTGGCTTACACCCACAACTTCCCACTGTTCACTCAATGAAAGTGCACAGTATTGCACAAAAAGACGCTTTCGCCTTTACTGAGTACTGTATTCTCTATTTCCTAAATTTTGCACGACTTTATTTATTTAATAGCACGTGTGCTTGTAAACTTAATTAAACTGTACCATTAGTGTATCGTAATAAATGTTTCATCTTAAATTGGGCGTTGTATTTTGTATATCTTCTAAT
>JABASF010002209.1:0-16105 GCA_019776145.1 Harlomillsia oculata
GCACTCAGGATAATCGTCATACATTTAATCTTGGAAAATTAATATTATCGCATTTATGCCATTTACACGTCATTCTATGATTTTCCTTCGCTTAATAAATGGGATATTAATAAATGCAATGAGGTTTTTTCTTTTTTGAGATCTTGAGTTTCAAACATCTTTATATTAAACTGCATAATAGTAAAGATCTAAAACGGGAACGAGAACGAGAAGGTGACACATTTACATTTGAATACATACATGACATTACATGTATGTGTCACGTTGACAAATGATAGTTTGCATGTGTGCTTCACATTTGTCACAATTACTCTTTAAAATTATGCCAATTTCACTTCCGTCTGCTAATTGGACGAGGAGTGGGTGGAGTGTTTGATGTGTCATAGTCACAAGTCTGAAGTTATTTTGTAACGTTATTTTTCCTTTGAAATTGCATGCGCATATGCATACTTACGCATTTCGCGTTGTTTGGAATGCTGAAAAGTGCAGAGCAGCAAGGACTGAAGATGACATTTCGAAGTTTGAACAAGGTAAGAAGGTTTGCATATGAACTCGTCGTGTGTGTGCATGCAAAATAGATTTTGGAAATGTGGGGAGTGTAGGACATTCACTTTACAATCTTGAAGATTGGATTTCACGTCATAAATCATTTTAGCTTGGAAACGAAAACTACCTGAAAACTTTAACCCAACCTTCAGAGTTCAGACTTTCCGGATCAAAACTATTGCTTATTGCAGAATGAGACGGAAATTATAGAAACTATTACAAATCACAAAATTAAAATACAACCAGAACACAAGGCCAAGGTATTGTCAATCGTCATCGTCTTATTCATTTGTCAGTATTTCAACAAGTAAAGATGAAGATAACTAAACATTCTAAAACTTTACAGACTTTAATACCGATTTTGAGAAATATTGTAATCGGCTTTGGAATCGCGTTTACAAACGTTTATTAAAAATGAAGATGATCGACTCTGCTCTGTTCAGTGTTGCTCCAGAAGCTGTAACGTTGTGAAAGATGGAACTTACAAGAGAATTTGAAAAGTTTCAGAGGAAACCATTTGTGAATTTCCTCTTTTTGATGAATAGGGTAATAAAAAGTATAATAATGAGTGGATGAAGAAATTCATGAGGTGCGGTCAAGACAAGGCGATTAGTCAATTGCTCCAGTACGTTTTCGTATGAATATGAATATGTACAGGAGAAGGAGTTTCCCTTTGACACTTTTATGGAAGTTCACTTTGGGGTATAAAGTGGAACCTTTTTTTGCTAGCACATTTCATACATTCTTTCATGGAATATCGTGTCATGAGCTGCTTAAGCTCTCAATTTATAAATTATAATGTATATGTAGTGTAGTATAGTAGTATCTTAATGGGAATTATCTCAATGAAGATGTCCATTAAGATTACTAGAGAGAAATATGAAATATAGTAAGAATATAGCAAATGGATTCACAGTTAGCAGCAGAATAGTTGTAACTACGTTTTGTATATAAGAAACAAGATTTTTCGGCTTCTCTTAAAGCGAAATTCGATTTGTTTGCTAAAATCTATCAACTTCTTGGATCGTGGCACGGTGATTTTGTTTACCTTTCTGCCACCAAATTCACTTTCGAAATCCCTTGTTGACACTTTTCACGGGAAATTGGATAATGTACAGTGCACAAACGCATACAATCTAGGTACAGAAATAAATTCATAAGCGTAGGTGATCGCATTTCGCATCACACCAAAATCCTGACAGTTGAGAAGAAGCATTCGGTGTAAACAAGGACCTTGTTGACGACTGAACTTTGAGTGAGTGAGTCCATGCAAGTTTACTCTACGTAACCGGAAAAGCCTTCCAATTTTTCCCTTTCAAGACATAATTTTTATTAAAAAATTGTTCAGTTTTTTGGGAACGTAAAAACGTAAAATGCAATAAGAAACTCGTTGACGCTCCAGCAACGATGACGCATTCTGCTTCTGCAATTCGGATTTTCATGAGACATTCCGTATTTCCCCAGTGTTTCCCGGTACAAGCGATTATACTGACTGCTGCCGTGCAGAAGTCCTGGTGAGTGAGGACTTGAAGGATCCCCTGCTGTTTTATACGGCTGACATGCTCTAATTCCCAACCTCTCACACGAACGTAATAAAAAAAGATAAAAACTTTAAATTCAAATGAATGTCCAGCCTTTTCCTCTTCCAAAATGTTAATTTCACAGTTTCTCTTCTAGAAGATTGTAGAGAAAAAAATTATTGTATTTTTTATACAAACCCGTCTCACTGTTCTTGCTGTGTTTGTTTTTAAATACAAAATGAAATGACCAGGTTCAATTCAATTGGAATCGAATACAATGTAGGAAAGGAGGAATGATAGCACTATTGCACAAGACACCTTTAATTGGACTTGTTTCAACAACTGACCAGAAGTGAGGCAATGAAGATGAACAGATTAAATCCTATAGGATTTTGACTGGAAATAAAAATACCCCCTGAGAAATACAGTGTGGATATAAAAAAAAGGTTGTCCAGCAGTTTCAAACAAAACAAGAGTAGTTTTTTTAGCATGATCACCAAGCATTACATTGCCCTCTGGAAAGTTCTTCATTCCAAACGAATGTATTACACGAAGAATCACACCGGTTGTTAGCTTACTAGAGAGATAAAGCAGTTAAGGGCCGTACATGGACACAGAATGATTATTCTGATTATTGCTACTGTGAAAGGTGGGCAAATTACAGTCCTCAACTCATTCGTCTCATGTGGACACAAAAGGGCACGTTGTTGTTTCAAGAGAAAAGCGACGTGTGCAACCCGAAGGGGTGTAGACGCACCAAAAATGCACTTCTCATAGTTTCAAGCAAAGGAGAGTCAAAAAAGTCAAAATGACTTTGTTTTGCAGTCCCTCCTCATGAATACTAATGGAAATCAAGCGTCTCAAACGGCGCAGGTGGCTTGTCAAAAAATTCAAGGAAAAAAAATTATCCCCTTTCATTGCCACCAGTGACAAAACCAATTGCGTCTGTAGATGACATGAAATGCTCTCAGGGTTTATTTTTTCCATCACTGTACTTTACTATAATAATAAACTCCCTTGATTATATAGTTAATACACCCCAAAAACGTATGCTTAGTATGCATTTTAGCTATGGATAATGTGTATTTTATGTAAATGAAAACGCTCTGAAAATAAACACCACTTTAACCGGAAAATGACTCAATTTCCCAAAAGTTCAAAACAGTAATTTCATCCGTGACAAAGATCTTAATAAAAGGTAAAATTATGATTATTATTGCTCCTGATACGCCTGATTAATCATTCGACCACAAAACTGCGGACTGACTTTACAACTTTACTGTTTGATACCCTGAAAATCTCATTATATCCCCCGCTGCTAATTACTTGGCTACTCAAACTGCAACATTCCGTTTCAATGAGACATTAAAACTCAATGGGGATGAATTGGACAATATTAATGGGGAGAGTTCCAAGACAAAATTATGTTATTTAAAGTACGGGTGTAATAATATAGGAAAAACCTAATTTATAGAAGTTATAGGTAACTCCTAGGTCTAGATTGGTCGACAATAGGTACGAGGGAAAGGGGAAAACTACGTCTTCTTTCTCTATGCAACTATACTTTTGCTAGGCTGCTCTGATCAAATGAGCGATAATGCGTCAAATCAAAAGTTTACATTACAGGAACGAAAGAGAAGAGAGTCACTTTTCCGAAGGATTTTGTACTATTTTGAGTTGAGGGACTTCCAGTGCAGCGCACTTCAGAAAACAAGGGCAGGTTAAAAAGGGATTTGGAAATTAGACTCCTTTCGCTCGACTGCTATTACCCTAATGGATCTAATGGCTGATCTTCATCAAGTCAAATGGTTAAATGGTCCAATGCCTCAATCTCCCTCGTCCGTGTGAAACGATTGTCTCCTTGTTCTTTATTTTTCAATTCAGTTGAGTGTAATTCTTATTTTAATTCAGAATCCCAAGAACTGTTATTTACATTTTGCATTGAACAGTATATAACTATACAAGGTTCCACGTTTCAGCTTTTGGTCACTCAAAGTACCACCCAAGCTTTAAGGACCTAATTTTAAAATCTGTGAACGTTCTCACATTGTGTTAAAAAAGAACGAAGAACATTGCTCACGACTCTGTATGATTTTAAGATTCTAATCACCGTTTCAAAAAGGTCTCTGAATCTCCAAAGCTCGAAGAGATGCCTAATGGCACGAATAACGTGTAATCTTTAAAGACAGCAAAAAATGTAAGTTGTATTATATATTTATTTTAACTTCTTTCCGTGTAAAATTGTACAAATTCCCAAAAAATGCGTGACTTGAGTGATTTTCTGAGCAAAAGGGACACTTGTCTTCATGTTGCGCAAGAGTCGGATCCTTTGCACCCTTTTTATCCAGATTTGTAGTATACTATCGTCTTCTCATGCGATTCGAATGACTCAATTGTTCCATCTGCTCACGCCATCCACATGTTCTCCCACCTTCTCCAACAATGGGACACCTATGGCACATACATTCCAAAACAGTCAAACCAAATACGTTTGAACAACACATAATCCAAAATAATATTCATCTTTCACAACCTCCTCTCCAAAAAGTCCAAAGTCTCCAAGATGGTTCTGATAGATTTCCAAAGATTCAGCAGCGCATTGACTCAAAGGGAACTCCGCCAACCAAGTGGACAAAAGTTGGTATCAAACACAATACACGATCATTTGAGCTCGTTTGAATCTTTAAACTTTTAAACCCACTACATTTTCATATCATTTGAGAAACACCGTGATGATGGTCAAAAAGTCACACTTTTAAAGGACATACGAAAGCCTCTTGAAGAGTCTATATGATGCTTTCTTTCTTTACATAGTGAATGATGGAGGACGAGAGGAGACTGAAAAGTGTGGGCATAATGAAAGGCAATAAATTACGAGTGACTCGGCGGGTGAAGGCCTCCCAACCTGTGACGAAAGACGCAGTCAAATCAATGGAACTTCACCCGCAGTCTAGAAAGAACCCTTCAGAATACTGACAGTTCCAGCATAAATCAATAGTAGTCCTACAGGGCTTCTCATTTAGCACCATAAGAAAGCACACACGCTTTACAGCATCAGCATGCTCTTTAACTAGCGTTATTCTGCCTTTTTTCCTTTGACTCAAATTAGGGATCCACTCTTTCATTTTGTGAAGCTATTGACTGTCTCATTCATTTTTACTATTTTTACTTCTTGTTTCGTCTTGCGCTTCGTTTCATTTTGTTAAAAAAATGTAAAGAATTGAATAAAAATAAACTACACAAGGAAAGAAAACCGAAAAAGCAACTTGGACGTAGTAAAACTCGTGTCATAACACTTTGAAGAGAATTGTAGTCCAAAAAGTACATAATTTATAAGATTTTGACTACGCCATAAGGAAACGTGCTTAAAAGTTCCATCTTCCATACCACCACAGTTTTTTTCCGTTTGTCAGACTCTGACAATCGTCATGTATACAATGTACACAAAAAATTCCAATGGGCATCTCAGACTGCTACAGCATTTTGTAGAAACGGTAGTAATAGAGAAAATGGAAATAAAGATTGTTATGTGTGTGTGTGAGAGGAAGAATATGAAGGATTGTGTGTAAAGCGTACGGAGCTGGCGCCAGAACGGCTTTATCCTTTCATCTGATAAGAACCGAAAGTCTCTCACAGAGAGAAAGAGAGACTTTTAACCCACATTTTCTTACTTTGCTTCATTCTTTGACACAAAGAGTCCGAGAATCAGCTCAGCCTGAGAGAAAAGTCAAGTCGGAGGAGTTTGAACTCAAGTCAAAGTCATCTTTTCCCTGCAGTCAAGTCTCAGCAGTTGAAAATTAACCTAGTGGCCCAGCTTGAGTCATCTTCTTAGTATTTCCATGTAAAGAAAGGAGTACTGGAAGGATTCAAAGTAGGATATGTAAATGAGGAACGAGAGACAGACAAGTTCACAGAACTTATACGTACGACGAGAAGGAGAAACACGATAAAAGTCCCTGATTTGTCATCCTCCTCACGTTGACGGTGTCAAAGTGATCGCAAGTCAACGATGCTGATCTACACGTAAAGCTCTATAAGCTCATCTTTTCTCTTGCCTACAGTGTTAAAAATTAAATTCTAAACTGACTATGAGCCTTTTTTTAGTAATGGTTATTATTTAACTTTTTGCCTTAGAATAACTTTCTCCTTTTCTCGTATGTAATGTTATGGGGCTCATTCAGGAATTAGCTTCAGAGAAAGAAATTCGTGTCGAGGCTTTGATAATGGCCCCATTGTGACTCATTCTGAAGGAGTCATTAAGCTAGAGTTAATGAGCCGTGTCAATTTTCTCTCTTTTTGCTTCATCTCCCGTGTCTGCAACTGCGTCTGTGGGCAGTAAACACGACAATCAGAAATGGACACGAGCCAAAAGCACCATTGCAAAAAATTAAATTGACGTTGACCACAGAATCCAAAAAAATTGAACTGCTCCTAAAAATAAACCCCAACACAAACCGCATTTTATCTGTCCGCCTTTTCATTGTAGAAAGTCGTGTAGAAAGGGTTACTTTGTTTTCTATTAGTTAATTCGTAATTCTCATTACGTAGTGCTATTAATTGTTGTTAACCGCCAGCTATTGACAAATGACAACAATTCTTGCAATTTGGAGTTCATTCTCAAAACAGATAAAATGGATTAGAAATGAGCCAATATAAAGGTGTAATCGTAATCGTGTAATGTGAAACTGAAGGAAGTTAGAAAAGAGGAAAGGCAACTTGGATTTTTTTTGCTGAATAACATTAATTTCAGTCATTGTCGGAGCGAAAGGGCGGTGTGTAGGGTATTCATTTCCGTCGGAGTCGAACGTCTTCTGAGCTGAAGTGTTATTTCCTTATGGCAATTCAACTCTGACGTCTGCACTTCATCACGGCTCAGTCAGTGACATCACAAGAGACTCAGGTAGACTCAGTTTCCGCATTGCCAGAATGTCTTTGAAGGACACACATTCATTTGTTACCCACATCCAACATTTATTCCTGAGACACACTTCGACCTTAGCATTAATTTGTGATTGTACGACTTAAAACCGCGTCATTAAACTAACTTGAAATGTGCGAAGAACCCTCAAACTCATTTTTACTTGCCCAAGTATTTTCCCATGTTCATTAATCTTTGCGGAAGAATCAATGAATAACCATTTTTTAAAGAATTTTCTCACGTACATGCGTAATTGAGCTAGATTTTTAACCTTTAGCACTTAGCACCTTTGGATTTTATGTTCGCGTGACGCATGGCGGTTGACGAATAAAGAAAGACATTTAAATGTTTTGAACCTCGCTGACCGATGCGATGACATTAAAAAAGCACACCTGTAGTAAAAGTAATCTTGATTTTATCTGCTTGGCTGCGTCCACATGGTTTTCCTACTATCAATACACCAGGCAGGTTAAACTAAACTGCGTTTTATGTTCCATTGCGGCATTCCATTGGGTTTCATTCATTTTTTCTTTATGGGAAATGCCAAGTATATTTTGAACTGTTTCGAATAAATGGGACGGGGATTGAAGGAAGGAGAAGGAAGCAAGGTCGTAAAGAGCCTATCCATCGATAAAATAAATCAAAGCAATCAGAGTGAGTAATCAGGAGAGAATCCAAATCGTCCAGTTGGGAGCTCCTTCTGACTTTTTATGACACAAACCAGAAGTATACCAGGAGAAGATGAAGAAGAAAACTGAGCAAGTGTATAGTCTACTGCCTACTCTCATCAGATTTCATCTTTCAAAGACCAAAGAGAAAGGGAAAACATAGAGCCAAATGAGCGCAAGTAAAAAACGCCAGAATCGCTGGAAATTGCCTTGATCGTAAATATGAAGCATAACACTCAATAATGTGACGCAATAAAGGCTTCTCGGAAGCCAAGAAATCTTGAAACTCAACCTCATTCGTCCCATTATTTCATTTTCTGTGCAATTTTTTTTAAACGGCCAGTGTCATCACCGTAATGCTGTCTTGGTTGTTATTCTAAAAAAGATAATCCGAAAATGCAGTGTGCAGATTTTGTGATCGATTACGAGATTCATATAGTATTATATATACGCAATTTTTTCTTTCGTATTATGTATAGCACTGGCACCAGATTATTGTACATATTTTTGTTTCGCAACAGGTTTCAAATTCAATGCACTTTGCGTTAACATGCACCGTCGTCCCTTTTGAAGACAGATTATGGACAGGAAAAGTGCCGGGCTCATTTGCATCAAATTAGGGTGACAGCCGCCCTCAGTCATTGTCAAATATACAAAAAGATGATAAAAAGACATTAATACAAAATTGGTATGAATGATGGAAGGTCTGTGTCATGCATTCTTAGCATGCGGACGAGCTGGCTTCTACGTGGAGGCGGACTCACCTCAAAGAGAATTAAACAAATCTCTCAAAATCCTGGCCCAAATTGGGCAAAAGCCATTTGTCTCAAAGAATTCATTGTCCAGTCATTCATTGGGTACATTCAATTAAATTCATTGGGTATCATTGTTTGAAAACCTAAATTATATCGAATTCCATCCAGAATCTTTTGTTTGACAGTGGCAACAACGCCTTTAAATTTTTTTCAGGCACAAAAAAAGACTTCATAAATTCACTGTCTAAACCGATTTTGCAATGTCCGAAATCCGTTTAATTTAATGATTAAGAATTTATTTAATTTATTATTGTATACTTATTTTGTACTTTGTAGATGGGTCAATCATTATTCATTACTCAGAAATTAAACATGTAGCAATTTGTAATGTATAAAGTACAATAATGTTTGTAGCGTTTGTACTTGTAATTGTTGTAAGTTGTAAAGTACACAGAGTGTGCACTTTTTATACAAGACGGAGAATAACCTAATTTTTAATACAATCTCGCCTTCGTGTTGAATCGAATTGAATAGGACCACTTTGCGGTGAGAACATTCAGAACATCCCGGATATGAGTGTCACTTCCACACAACAGTATGAAAGCGTATAACTTTTAAAGGTTAAACTGTGCACATCTTCTAAATCTATTGCTCCTAAACATTCGAATTTCTAGTCGTATTTCTTAAACATTTCTTGCGGCATTTCTTACTCTTTGAGCCGAAACATTTTTTCACTTAACGGCAACCTTTATTCCAGCTTCGAATGGAGATTCCATTCTGTGAAATATACAAAAATGAGGAAATGGTACGATAATAAACCACGAAATATACATTGAGTCTGTGTCTGAATTATGAAAGCCCCAGCACATATAAGTGTTCGGCCGGACCGAAGGACAGACAATGGAAACCTTTTTTCATTTTACCTTTACTCTATTCATCACACGTGTGTTTGTAAGGATGAACAAAAACCACGAGTGGTTCAGTGTGGTCCGTCCAAAAGTCCAGAAAGCCACAAATGTGAAAAATATTACGCAAAACCACATTTTCTGTAGAGGACAATGGGTCAGAATAGAATGCGACTCAACATCTCTGAGCAGAGAGAATATAATACTTTTTTTTACTTCGGATGATGAGACGGAACCAAAATGTAAAAAATGGTAACGTTGTCACGCCTCATGAGGTAGTCTCATCGCCGTCGCATCCTTTTGCTTTTTCACAGATACATCTTCTTACACGCTTTTCACTGCAGTGTCTTTTTCCAAAAAAAACTTAGGGAAAGAAGCACAAGGGTCCGAAATTCGAAATAATTCAGTAATACATTATGCATTCTTATTCTCCGTGTCCGTAGCAGATCACAGTATTTTAAAACATGAACTCACATTGGAGACCGACGAGACCAAACGGAAAAATGTGAAAAGGAGAGTCAAGTCAAATGATTCACAAAAAAAAACAAGCTCTTTAAGTTGATTCTAGCAAGTAGAATTTCCCCTAGGTTTTTAAAATGAAGTTGGTTTCATAGAGTTGCATCTTCTGGGGAAGTTGCAGTTTTATGTAATCGTGCGTAAGTTGACGAGGACGACATCATCGTCGACGACAACGCGCGGCCTCACAAACGCTCCGTATAATCGTAATCACCTCGCCGACAGTTCAAGTTCAACCTCATAAAATCTCAAAAGTGCACCATTTGAACAAAAAATAGTAGCGAAGCGAAGAAGGCAAAACGAAGGAACGGAGGAAGTCAAAGGGAGAAAAGAAGTGCCGAGTCAGACTCATTCGTCCATTTGACATAGGGGAACTCAAAAAACTGTGAACATAAAGATCGCTTAGTATTATTACAAGTTACAAGAAGTAACGCTGTTCAAAATGGGATTTTCTCTCGTCATGCGAGCAATGAGGAACAATCTCTCGAAATCTATTTGCAATACAAATGCTATCAAATTCCTTCGGAGACTTTATGACTTTTGTCGCACACTTACAATATTTTGGGATGGTAATTTCCCCTGGAACGTTTTCTTCTTTTTCGCCTCATCCTATTTGTTTATAATGTCCCGTTTCAGCTGTGATAGCAATATTACATTACCCTTATAATAATTCCCCATTTCTATAGTGCCTATAAAGGAGAAGATGACAGATTTGCTCTTGTCAAATGGGGGACTTTTCCCCTCTCTTCCCTCCTTTCTATATTCTGAAGACGGGAATTCCTTAACACGAGATACACGATTACATGACGAAAAGGGAAAGAAGAGAGAAGAGACACAAGAACATCCGTGACGATTTGTAACATTGTGTTAATAAGTTGTACTAGTGGTGTTCTTCATTATATTGTACAGTGTACAACAGTATTATTAATAGAATCACGTCCAAAGCGGAATAGAGTCATTTGGTTTTTGGGATGCACAATCATACTGTATAATGCATTGTCTTTAGCTCACGTCCTGGGAGAGGCTCGTTCACTCATTTCCCTAATTAAATTGAACACTGTGAAACAAAGTGCAGTGTCATAAAGCACCTTTTCTTTCCAAAGACCTTTGGAAGATGAAGGGGTTGAAGGCGTCGTCATGTCACGGTTCCGTTGTACTCTTGTTCATCTTTACATCATCATTTCATCATCGTCCTCTTTACAATTTGAGCTCATTTTATTATTTAACATCTTTACTTTACCCTTTGACTTCTTATTGCTAAAAGGCTTTTTTTGTTTGAATTTTCTTGTCTTCTCCGCTTCTTTGCGTAGGCTAATTGTAATCACAGTCATTATACAATTTTTGCGTTGTCTGCATCTTCAAGCCCTAAAGCGTGGGTGGACAAGGAAAACATCGTTTGACTCCTGTGAATTGAAATATTCGTTATCTTCAGTGTAGCAATGTAATCATTCAGGGAATTTGAAATGTAGCGTCAGATGAGAATCAAGATTTTGCAATCAGGATACAAAAAAGGAAATTATACACTACCTATTATACTTGTTAGAGTCCATTCGTTGCCCAGTAGGATTTCATAATCACAAGATCAAAAAAAACTTGTAGAAATCGATAATCTGTTTTTCATTCCAACCTTTTATTGATAAGCTGGTAAAAAGCAAGAATTAATAGTTGTTATAAGGGTTCTGACGAGAGCTGAAGGATGAACGAGATGCGTGAGAGGATTACGCAGGGACGAACGGTTTTTGAGAATTTTCTGTCATTATTATACAGCGTAATTGGACTGACTAAGGGACTTGTCAGAAGTAACGAGAGGAAATATGACTAGAGAGAGCGAAAGAACATGTGTAATAAAACAAAAGGTGGAAAAAGGTTTATCGAGAGAAAAAATTGTTTCGTATGCAAAAGTTTCCGAAACTGAAAACAGCTCACCCGTCCAAAGACTTTTTTCATGTGTGACATTTCTGACAGCCTTTTACGAGTCGCATGTGCACAAAAAGCTGTCAATTGTCAAGTCATATGACAAATGTCACAAATGTGCAAAAATGCCTTTTACCCGATCCGTAATTTGATCGTATACTCTATTTTGCAACGAAGAGAACGACGACAACGACGTATTCGACACTGTTACATACTTGTGTTGAAAATAGCTAAAATCGTTCATCTGTCGTTCTCGTTGGTCATTGAGCAACACCCACACCAGTGAGTGACACAAAAAAGTTGTCCTTACAGATGAAATGTTGATATCTATCGAATTTATCGATTTGTTCCAATGTGCGTAGGCAGTAGGTACTATTAAAGATTTCGTGATACGTATTGTAAGTATTATAATGAGACATGATTCCAATTGGCCGTGACAGAGAGGAAGACATGCGTCACAATGCAGCATGCGGAAACCGGAAGCATACAATTTCGACTGCACTTTGCACATTGTGCGGTCACAAACAATGAGAAATCAATGGTTGAAATCCCAAACGACTCGAAGAGAAAGGAACGTTTGTGTGGGTGCAAGTATCATTGCTTTCATATCTCGTGTGTATTGTGCATTGTCTTTCAATTAGGCCAAAAACTGGGAAGAGGGGAAACTGAAACTGTAAGAGATGAATTTCAATTGAACAATCAGAAAATCATAATGTTCCCATAAACCATGGCACACCAAGCAAACGTTCAATTCAAACGGCAGCAGTATGAACATTTGAGCTCAAAAAATGCATTAGTCTAATCCTCCCTTCAATCTCCCCTTTTGCTACAAATCTTCGGGGTTTCAACGTCTCCGTTTAGAATCTCTGTGAGGGCCGAGCTCACAATTTTTGTGGCAACGCATCTTTCAGAACAAAAGACTCTTCACACAAATCTCCAATGAGAGACCATTTGTTGACTTTTATGCGGAAGAAACGTAGATCTTTATTAAGGAAACCAAGCACACTTGCAAAAGAACAAAAAATTAAACTGGAGATTTCTAACAATAGGAAAAATATCGACAAAGAATCTCGCTATTGTGTTTTCCAGTACTTTTGCTCCATTTGAAGAGGATCTCTGAACTCTGAAGAAGCAAGGAGAAAGAAACAGTAAAAGATGTGACGCAATGGGAAAGGAACAGATCAGACTTTTGTACTGGTATAGTAGTTTGCACCCTCGAAAATCCAAAATCATTGATCATGACTATGACGAAGTGAGGGACGCCTGCTCCTGATCGCATCTCATAGGGAAGAACTAAATGCCTTTTTTCTTTACTGGAGAACTCCCTTTTTCCAATGGGTGGATATGTGCACTGGCAAATCAAATCATATGACTCACTCTGTCAAGTATAGTCAAGAATACACACATTCTTGTATCTTGTACATTAGTGAGCAGTGCAGTGTTCCTTTTATAGTGAATTTTGCTCAAGTCATAGCTCACTCCCTCTCAAAGTCAACTCGGAACATTGGACACAGTCAGTTCGTAGTAGCACTCATCTTACAGCATTTTTACTATAGCATGGCACGAGAACTAGGATGAATGTACACGATATACTTATTAAGTTCCCGAAAGGGAAAAGGCAATAGACACAAAGTCCCTAGAAGTGATTTCCATAATATCCATGACTAATCGAGAGTCGAGTCTTTTCTGTTGTGCCGGCTCGGCACATTTCCAGTTGTCCCAGTCACCAGACATCCTCACTTCTCTCCGAAAATCCCTATTGCTTCTCACCCGGCAACTTGGGTGACACTTCAAGAAGAAATACGATATATGATATTCTGGTATAGTAGGTTTTCGAATAATGCTACTATGTAATAAGTATCATACAAGACAGGACGAGAAAGATTCATAGATTCACACTCACCCACTACATTTTTTCTTCTGAGAGAAAAAGAGAGATGCGATGTCCCCTTTAGATACAGATGGAGAAACGCGACGAGCCAAAGGCAATGACACGGAAACTCTCTGATTCTATTTTATTCCTTTTTATTTCATTTAAGTCCGTACACTTTTCTCAACCTTGTGACGTTTTCCGGGACCCATGTCAAAAACGTTGGGTCGCATGGATTCCAATCCCTTTGACAAAGTGGAAAGATCATCGACAGTTTCATTTTATTACGACAGTATCATCCGATACGATCTCCAAGTATATATTTTCAATCTAGTGATTTAACATATTGATTTTGATGCTTTGATGAGCAATATGCAGTCATATTATGTCGCACGGCACGTACATGAATAGTTGAAAATATCAGTTCGGTCCATGCTGTTCATGCTGTACTTACACTACTAAAATGTGAAGGCACCTTCTGTTCAGTCTCGTCGAGGGATTAAGTCCCACTGTGCTCCTCAGAACAAATGAATTCAAATTCTGTAGATATCAGTGGGGAAAAGGGATCTCAAAGTCTCATCACTACACCAATCATCATTCCTTCATTAGTAGACCGCTGCTCTACTCCATTCTGCTTCTGCAATGTCACTGTCACAGAGACACACTTATCATTGCGTCAACTGCGTGTAACATGTTTGTTGTGTAACGGTCCGAAATCCCTATAAGGTTACACTTTACATTGCATTATTGTGGGTATAATAGGAGCACATGCTTGGGTGTATGTGATATAAATTCAGTAAAGTAAAGTAGTTTGGGTCGAATGCCCTTCACGTCACGGTACAAGAGATTAACAAGGGATTATTGATGGTGGAGGCAGGACGCCTTTGCCAATGCAAAAGACCATGCATTTTCACTCATTTTCGTCTCTTTGCTGAGTCATTCCATTTTCCGTTCGTTCATATCCTATGTAAATGCTGTATACTACTTTATTTTGTCGCAGTGGATGTCCCCAAGGTCCGAGTGAAACTTTCGTCCTGTTGTGCCCCGTCCCATTGTGTTCTCTATTGATTCCATGCGTTGCTAAGGGTCAAAGGGTCAATTTGCTACGCGTGAGCCACCTGACAAATATTGGAACATGTGATATTGGCTCGTTTACAATTTGAACTAACCATCATGGACTGTAGATCTATGGATTTTTGGATGATATATTCCAGAAGAAAAAAAGGGGCGAAAGATGGGCGAAAGCTGTTTGCTCAAACGACTGTGGCTGACATGAACATTTTGACCTTTGGATTTTTCTAAAGAAATGGGAAGTAAATCGTTGAGGGATGAAATGGAGCTCCCGGGAATCAATAAGAATCTCTAACACGGATAGAATAAGTTTTCCCTTCTTCTCGGCCCCTCTCGTCCGAATTTGCGGTCTCTCAAAAATTCAGAGACATAAATAGAAGCTATAAGTCAAAATGTGAACGAGTGGGGACATAAAAAAAGTGGAAAACCACGAGTGACCCAAAGGGACCTCCCCCGGGTAGAATTTGAGGAGAGTCGGAGATGCTCTTTACCTCCATATAACTTTCACATGTCAAGATTTTCCTTATATAGTGACAATATCATCTTGACTTTTATATTGGTAAATACTACAGCGAGCTGATGGTCAGAAAAGCTCAATGTTCCTCGGGCATTTTGTCAAAACTGTCTCTCTGAGCAAGTAAGTGGAATGATCATGTTCATAGAAATGTACAATGCGAGCCAGATGAATCTAAAATGTATACTACAACTTACTACTAGTACAACATACGAAAGTATGATATAAGAAACTCCTTTTTTTGGCTGAACGCAGTCGTTTATGTTTTTGCAAAGTTGGCATGATTTCCCCTTCTTTTCTGTTTCCCTTTGGTCCACTCATAAATCTCAAAAAACCCTATAGTTGTCGCACAAAAGTCGAGCTACAGATGCAGTGTCAGGATCCACATTTTGTACACACAGAAGAATTGCTCATACTCTCTTCGTAATGTCAGTTGTTGAAATCTTCTAAATACAAAAGTGTACTACGAGCATTGCATTTTGTATTACATGTTGAAATAATGTTTGTTTCTCTACTTTCCATTGTTTGTTTTATGGCTCATATCATAGTAGAGGAGTGCATTGTGGATTTTTGTGGCTTTTGGAACGTGGTACATGCACTTTACGCGGTTCAGCAGCTGAAAGAATGATCCTATGCAACCCGCCTTTTTGAATTTTGTAAGAGTCATTGAGAAATGCATTCACTGCAAGAGGAGCGCGTTTCCGGTGTCCTCCCTAAAAAACCAAAAGCGGGACTTGTGTATAACACCATAACATAAAGTACACAAGTAGTAGAAAGTTACGTAACAGCAGGGTGACCATTTGCGAACGGGCCGAATGCCGGACGTATTTTCAAATATCTAAAATGGCCGCAAGCGGCCATTTTAGATGTATTTTTTTTATATTTTCGTCTATATACAATCCGTTAAT
>JABASF010002210.1:0-16105 GCA_019776145.1 Harlomillsia oculata
GGTGAAAAACTTATTTACCATCGCCACCATCATTTTTTCCTCCAACTCGAGTTGACCACCCATTATTATTCGGTATTTTGGAAGACAAGTGAGGATGAGACTGGACACTGGACACTGGACTCAAGGACTCAAGTGGACGAGGAGCAGGAAGAATAAGGAATCATATGAGGACGAGACATCGAGACATGTGTAGTGGGATGAGAGGAGGTGAGTGGAATTGGCCGAATTGGACGGGGAAGTACGCAACGGAACGGAACGTGACTGTCACGGCTCCTCTGCACCTCCACAATACAATGGCAATGGAATAATGGAATGGAAAGTGGAGGAAAATCACACAAGTTCTTTGCTTGGTTGGTGTTGGTGTTGCGTTGGTGCTACGTACAGCGTACAGTACAGAGCAGGGGTTGGTCTTGAGTCTTGGTTGTTGGTGGTGCAATGGTGCAATGCAACGCGAGAGAGAGGCCCGGCTCACCTTGAGCCGAGCCTTCCTATGGCAAATTTAATGAAATTAACAACAGGAGCATCCTCAACAGGTGGAATAAGAAAGAGGCAATTCATTGCTCATTCATTTCATCATTTCATGATTATGCAATGGTCGGCTCCAGCTCCAGCAGTCCTCCAGTCGAGAATCCGCTCTCCAGAATCTTCTGGAGACATTAGCAACGAACAAAGTGAACGAGTACCTAACCTACATACCAAAGGGAAATCCGCTCTTTCCTCATATATCCACGCACATACACCAACTTGTAGGAAATTACAATGGACTAATGAATGGGACTAACTAATGATTAATGATATGTGCATTTCATCAATTTCATTACATTTGTTTATCACTAACTTTTTGATTCCTTCCAACATAACAATAAAGGAAGGGGTTTTCCATTTTGTTTGTCCTTTTCCCCAATTACAATTACTGATTGCTCAAGTATAAATCCAAGGTTCAGTTCGCAGTCTCAAGTCAATTACATTCCCATTACAATTAATGAAGATTCTACGTTTGCGGGATGTGAGAGCGTGAAATGGCGGTAGAAGTAGAACGTAGAAGTGGACAAACGTGGACGACGGGATGGACGAAGGACGATGGACCAAATCTGTAAGCCGTGTAAAGCCATGTAAAAGCATGTAAAATTTTGAGACAGTGAAATGTCATTCCAATAGATTTGAGTTAATACTCTTGTCAATCAATTGATTGATAATTGCTGACTTTTACGCTTTTGTTACAGATACTCAACTGCATTATGTCATATATACCTTGACTTTGAGGATGTCAGTCATTTGCAACTGACGAGCAAGAAGTTTAACAGGCTCGTAGTTTCGCACACGCCAACTTGGAGCAATCGGCAGGTCGTGATTAGAGATTCAACAGTCAGGGAATTTGAAAGTAGAAGGATTAGGCGGGTGTGGAAGGCAGCCCGGGTGGATACAATCAAATTGAAGCTCATCCCAGAATTGGGTTACCTTTGGTCACAACTGGAACAACTCACAGTTGCCACCGAAGAAAACAAGTCCGACATTTGTGTCCCACTGGCACGAGTCATTTTTGAACATGCATTGCCTCTCATGAGCAACCTCAAATGTTTGGCAGTGAGAGCCGAATTCTTTTGTGCTGCTTCCACTCAAGAGTTACAAAGTGTGGAAACAATGCTCAACAACACTCGTCGACATGCATTGTCATATTGGACAAGGAAAGATTCGCAACCTGATGAATGATGATGATGATCAAATGAGTCAATGAGACTCGCACGTACGCACATATTTATGCTTTCATTTATTTATTGTCTTCATTTTTACCCTCGTCTTTGTCTAATTAATTCGTGTTATTGCATATTTTACTTCCGGAATGCATTTTATTGAAATTAATTGTAATTAATTGATTGAAATACAGAAACAAAAGCTGGTTAATTTTAATTCCCATGATTAATTATGCGTTGAGAGCCTCGTGACGCTTGCATAGGAATAATAGACGCACGCCAGCAGGGCGCACGAGCAATAATATTAATTAATGTTGCGTTCACCATGGACCCGATATCAGTTCGCTAATATTTGGTGTCCCGTTCATGATTGTATGGTGACTTGGTGACATTGTTAGCTGTGTCGGGGACCAACGTACTAATTTCACCGACGGTGCGGTTATCAGTTTATCACGGATTCGCCCTCATGACATGACTAACCTCGAGTCACTCACGATCAAAAGTCGCAGTGGATATCATCTTGACATCTTGTACTAAATCATTTTGAATTTAACAATTGCCCTTATCTTAAATGTCTTTTCTTTGGCATTCATCAGTATTAGCTGGTTCCTAATTTTGTGTCATTTGTGACCCTATGTATTCGAGGAAAGGTCAAACGGAGCCCATAAACCAAGATGCCGGGACCGGTCAAATGAATGACGATAACCTTATTATTCCCTGTCATAGTCTGATCCGAATCAGGAATAATGTGTCGGAACCGATAACCTATATACAAAGCTTAAGATACACGGTTTAGGTTGCATCAAAGAACAACGTGCCGCATCAAATTCACACCGAATTCATGCTGTGCTTTTTCATTCACCTTCTGATGTTCTTATCATCATCACGAACAATGCGCACTTTTTTGCGACTACTGGTGATAGTGAAGAGTGGATTGGATGAGTATCGGTGATGTGATGAGTTGGTGTTGGATTCGAAAACACATGTGTTTGCACGTAAGGGAAGCAACAGTGCTCCTGCCTGCACCTCCCTGGTTTTTGTCTCACGGGAGCACATTGCATTTGCATCATGCTAAAAATAGAGGAATAAAACCATCATGTTAAATCAATTGATGAGGCCACACGAATCTTGGAAAACTTGGAATCAACAATATGCGTCATAATTCCTGGTATTTGAGACAACAAGAGTTAATTCTCTAAGGACAAAATAGCGAGTACGAATCCTTTTGCAAGATCAAGAGTCCGCGTTATTGCCATTTCAAGGTCATGCGCATGCCTTATTATGATTTCCAGGTAAGAATTGTGCCCGTCGGCTAGATTGTCCAAGTGATATATAAATTTCAACTCATCCAGGCCACATTACATATTCATTCACGCCAATGTCGTGTTAACAGAGATCTAATTTCTTGTCTTGAGTCTTGGCAGAATTTATATAAAAGTGTGATAATGTTCATCACCAGTGATGACGGGAGTAAACATTTTTGGAAGTTGGAGTTTGAAGTTTGGAGTAGGTTTCGAATTTTTGGGAGTAAAATTTTGAAGTTTGGAGTAGGCTTCGAATTTCTGGGAGTAAAAGTTTGANCTAGTTTTCCAGTTACAATCCAGGGTAATTTCGGAGACTACATTCCAGTCACAAGATGACATTCTGGCTCAAATTTGGTAATACAGACATTTAGATTAGTAAAACTAGGACGACTGTATATATTGTGGATACTTTTGCCTTTGCGTCGTCTAGTTCGGACTCCCCGAGGGTAAACTTTGAACCCGGGAACATTAATCACACAGAGTACAATGAAGAGGCGGAGTGGCTGTGGGACTCTAATGGGAACAAGTATGGAGCGAACTCGGTGGGACCGTGTGGACGGGGAATGAGGTTTAATGCCCAGGACTGGGATCCGAAGAAGAAACACTGTGGCTTTTGCGACTGCAAAGAACAAGAAGCTGGAGACAGAGCGTGGGTGTATGTCCCATGGGAAGCTGCCTGCTACCCGTTGTATCACCAGGTAAACGAGGACGATGGAAGTCATTTCTAAAGTGCACGTCCTCGGTGTATGCAACAATAACAATCCGTCGTTTACAAACAGGGTCCGTGTCGGTCTGGAGAGTGGTTGGTCACTACTGGATCCGGTTATGCTTATGACGAGGACTACAGAGTAAAGTGTGAGCGGAACCCCTGTCATTTCCCATTGAGGTCGTTGATCAGCAATCTGTTCTTCAATGAGCCTGAGAGTGAGAATCCTGACAGTCAATTCTACTACTTTTACGATAAAACGCGGAGGAAATGCTTCATGACGTACACGCAAGGGTACTGTCCCTACGGCCAGACTCTCATTCCAGGATTGGGCCCGAGTAACATTAATTGTTGTAAGGAAGACGGTCCTTGTGGAGCCCAAGGGGGCAGCGGCGGAGTTAGTGGCTACGTCATCCGCAGTGGCTGTCGATTTGGGTCCAGAGTTCACCCTGGATCTGGAGCCTGTGCTCGTCGCCCTACCGGCGGGCACGGAGTAGGCTAGCCTGGCATTTCCTCAGTCATCGTCTTCGTCATGACATGACTGTCATGTCCGTGGGAGGGAAGCCCCCATCAATCATCTTTACTACTTTCAGTGATCATTTTTAAATGTCAACAGCACTTCCTTCCAGAAAATTATTTGAAACTTTACTGAATAACAGAATATTATTTGATGATTTTTTGGGTTCAACTAGTTTAGTGGAATATTGTTTTCAGATGTTCACATTATATGCTAAAATCAAAATTATGTCAATAAAACAAAGCATCAATAAATTCTGCAGAATAAAATAAAAAACCTACCTCAATTTAATTACATAATTAATTTTTGTTTAGTGTGGACGAGAAGTTTGAGGTGGCTGGGACTTGGGACTGAGCGTGTGTTGTGTTTGTTGTGTGATTTGAGTTGGCGCGGAAGCAGAATTGCAGAAGAGCCGAGCCGTCAGCCGTCGGCACACGACTAGGCTAGGGACATTAGGGATTAGGGACTAGTGACTAGGGATTTACGCATTTACACTTTGCATAGAGATAGAGATACAGACGAGACGACGAGGATAGACAATAGACACACTTCACGACGAAAAAATCACAAACAACAATTCACAATCACAATTCACAACACAACCCATGGGAAAGGGAAAGGGCGAACCGCGAGGCGAGCGTGTCATTTCGACTTCGACGTAAAGAGAGAAGCCTTGGAGTAAGAATAAGAAAAGACAACGACAACAAATAACAGCTGATTTGCCAAGTTTCGCAAAAATTACTACCGGGAAATTGTTTTACATGTGCAAATGTGCCAAGTTGTGAATTATTATTATCTCTTCTCGTCATGAGTGGAAGCGACAAAGAAAAGTCAGGAGGGTCACCTGCTCAGGTAAATGAAGAAAAAGACGGACATGTTGACTTTAATGATTCTTTGTGGACACTTTGATTTTGATTTTGTAAACTGGATTGACACGCGGCATTAATTATTTCAATTAATTCCAAAAATAGGAAACTATGGGACAGGATCGGCCCGAACAGCTGAGCGAGTCGGACAAGAAAGAATTGATTGCTGCGTACAATATTTTGATCAAGCATAACATGGTGGTGAGCGACATTTTTATTCATTTACGAGTTGGTGACAATTAGAAAATGCGGTTTTATTGAAAGTTAACGTGTTTAATGTTTTAGAAAGCAGCTGGATCTCTCAAAAAGGAATCTGGGATTAGTGATGAAGACGTCATGTCACTGGAGACAGATGAAGAAATGCAGAAGATTCTGTCCACATTTGTCAAAGTGCATCCCGCTCCAACAACACCAACAGCTGACCCATCCTTGTCTGGACCTGGACAAAGACCCTTTCCAGATGCTGGACCGGGGTCTGGAGTCTTCGGATCTTTGTAAGTGTCACACTTGGTATTCGCTTTCATTAATCACTTTCAGAGCAGCATATCATAGTTAGTTCATTTGTAATTGAATTTATTACGTAATGTAGGATTAATCCTCCTTTCGAAGATGTGGGAAGAAGTGATTTGGACCCGCTTGGGCGATTTGGTGCGGGAATGTTTGCAGATCCTAGAGGATTCCGTAATCCGCGTGGAAACCCGGGAATTCCTGGAATACAACCGTAAGCTTGTTTAGAATGAGTAAAGATTATTGATGGTTCATTATTATTATAAACAATTGGTTGTATCAATGTATTTCATTACAAGTATCTCATTTTTCAGGCCACCCGGTGCACGTTTTGATCCTTTCGGTCCACCGATGCCATCCAGACCGAATACAGGATTAGGGAGTTTTGGTTACCCAAACCCTGACGAATTGCCACCACCTGGTTTCAACGACATGTTTATGTAGATCTTACAAACATCCATCATCGTCCTTATCGCTCTTCATAATTTCGAATCAATCAATGAATGTTCAGTTTGAATCACACTTTGTGAATTTCTAATATTAGTCATTATTTGTTTATGAATTCATTGTTAATTCAATAATAGAACTGTGATTACTGTAATGTAACCATTTACTGATCGGAAATACGATCCTAAACTATACACGCTTGTTGTATTACATGATTACATCCGTACAATTCATTCAAATACATCTAATAATTAATTACTTTAGCCTATAAATTCAATTAATACAGTGAGAGTTGCATTTTGATGGACTTGCTGTAAATATTCAATACGAACGACCTTCGACTCATACGCGTGCATTGAAAACCGAATTGGTGAGTCTGCTTTCATGTACGGGAAAGATTAATTATTAATTCTCCAGTCGCGGGAAGCCCAACAGCCTTTGATTCCCGGCTCCTCCAGCTCTCACTTCCTTCCTCGTGCTGTGCAGGGTTAGGTTACGTCACGTCCACGTCCAGGCAGTGTCGCATTTATTCAATCACCTCCTTCCTGATTCCTGTCGCATTCTCTACAAGAATTTGGTATTGTTTTTACGGTCATCAGTTGAACCAAAACCAAGGTAATAAATCATTACTTTTTTGAACAGCAAAGCCGTTCATTGGATGTTATAATCCGGCCCGTTTATTGCGGCTGCATGGCTGCATCAGCTGTGACTTGAATTTATGTTGTTTATTGTGTCACTTGTCCTCTTATTAGGCGTCTTAGGAGTTAGGATGTTGAAGAACACGGGGAGGATGAAGAAACTCCAGGGGCGTGATGAAGGGGACTTACAGAGCCGGTCAAGTCAAGTCAAGTAAGCCTTTATTTAACGTGCTGTTGATATCGACTCGCGTCGTTTTTCACACCAAAACACGTACTGACTCACCATTGGTCACGGTCACGAAGAAATGGGTACTGTACTCGCTACAAATCAAGTGCTCGTCAACGTCGACGTCAGTGTTCCCTCATTTTATCCCGTTTTTTTTTATTGTACACTGATTTATGTAATGAAGGATTTTATGACACTCTGTGCAGCTGTTGAGCGAGATCTTTTCGTACATGAAGCCTCGTGACCTCATAAAGTGTCGATCTGTTCAATCGGCTTGGAACAATGAAGCATTGCGACTTTTCGTGTTAAAGTCGCATTCCGTGTTGGAGTTGGAATTCAACATGAACAACGCTCACGAGGATTCTCAATTCAAAGAATTGCACCGATTCATATCGGAACTGTCACAAGGACAAAGAGAAACCAGTCTTTTGCGGAACGTTACGTTCCACTTGACCGGACCGACGTTTCTAAGTGATAGAAAAGATCGGTGTGGTCACATCACTCTTTTCAAAGACTTTGGCTGGATGATCCAGCACTTGGACATTCACGTTGACACGGTTTCGGATGTGTACACTTTGTTCCGCTGGTGCCCAAACCTCAAGACTTTAAGTTTGGATATGTGGATTGATCATGTGAATCTGTCAAAGCAGAGGCAAGTCGATCGAAATGTCTACGGGAAAAGACAAAAGAGAGACTCGGAATACGAAGGTCATGGAACATCTTCACACCTTGACCATCGTCTACTTTGCGCAATGGGGCTTTGGGAAGTTTCTCACCGAAATGATTCCGAATTTAACCACTTTTAAATGTTTCGACAACACTCCGACGGATGATTACGATTCTCATGATCCAAGACGATCCTACGTTGGACCTTCACGCGACCCGCTGCACGTCATAAAGGAGCTCAGAAAGATGAAACTACGTCACCTTAAAGTCCTTCACTATGGAGAAATTGGCCGTAGCGGAATTATAAAAGAGTTTCTCCAACTAGATTTGCCTTCATTAACAGAGTTTTGCATCCCGTCTGTTGTTCAAGGGACGGAGATTTGTGCAGTGGAATGGATGGAGCTCCTCAAGAAACATGCGTCCACTTTGGAAACTGTGTGCCAGAGGTCACGTCCCGGCGGTTTTAGACATGAGGACGAATTTCCGAATCTCCCGAGGATGACCAACGCTCGCATTCCTCACGGGATGGTCATTACTCCGGATTTCTTTAAAAAAATGCTAACCCTGCGAAAGCTGCATTTAATGTGCAATCATAAGCCAAGGGTGACTCGCGAAGAGAAGCTGTACTGTCGACAAAACGGGCTTCGACGGTCCGAAACTGGCGGTGGTTTCTTGAAAGGAAACGAAGAAATGTGGCGATTCGACGGAGCCTGGCTTCCTCATCTGAATCTCGACGAACTCCATTGTTTCTCACGGATGCACGGACTCCGAGAAAAGAACGTTGATGTTAGTTACTGACATGACAGATTACGTCATCCATCGTACCTCATCAAATCAATCATTATTTATAATTTTATAATGCCGTTGCCTATGTTTCGAAACTTTCCTAACTCATTATCATTATTCTCTTGCAATATAAAAGCATGGCAGTGCAAATTCAATTTACAGTATAAATTCAAGAAAGTTTTATTTTCGTGATTTCAAAATCGGTTCACGGTTAGCGGAGTGTTTGAGTGGCGAGAAAATCGGGGAGTCAGCCCGAGTCCAGTGCATGTGCTCCAATCCACGAGGGCGCATTAGTGGTGTAATGAATTTAATTACGTCAGTTTAATTAGTACACTACTAGACTACTAAGCGTGTTTTTATTGCCTAGCTGCAATCGCATCACATTTTCGAAATCCAAAAAAATAAAATGGTAATCTGAATAAGTGGATTGTAAAGTTGCCTGAATTGTTTCAAATATGTTTCATTTCGACGCTCCTGCGGTCCCATCCCAGTGTCAATTGTCAATTCTGAAACAAATCCTGGAATCTCTTCCAGAAAACCTCACTCATTTTACGCTCAAGTGTACATATTACGACAAATGCACGTTGGCCCAAGTTGAAACATTGTTTGAATCACCAACCGTGGTGCAGAACCTAAACGACTTGCAGTTATGCAGTGTACGTCGTAAGTGTCAACGATACGACATTGTTTGGCAAATCCTGAAGTAGTGGAATTAATTCCATGTCAATTGCTGATTTAAAAAGTTAGGTTTACATAGAAATGTATAATTAAAAGATGAATAATTGGCTCATGAAATCAGAATGGCGGTTCAGCAATTTGTGTAATTAAATATATTTATACACTTTCATTGAATGTTGTTTCTGCATTATACAAGAATTGTCAATTTATACTTTCATTTGTAAAAAAAGACCAAATTTGGACAGTTTCACAGAATTGGAACAAGAAACAAAGTTGCACTACGCATTGTCTGGATTTTCAGTGACGTCAGAGGAGGCAGTACTGGTCACTGCCACGCAGTGCCCGGTTAGTCCTCTTCGGAATCTACGTCGTTGAAATAGGAATAGGAATCGGAATAGGAGGATCCGTGCGTGTATCCAGGAATCTCTTTATCCTCAAAACGCACCGTTGTCCCGGGCTCCAGAGTGTCTTTTACAAAGCTCATACATTTTTTAGAAAGCTGGAAACAAATAATTCAATGTGGTTGATAACTAAGTTAGACGAGTTTCATGACATCAAATGCACGAGTTGGGCACAAGGCACAATGGCATGGACATAAAGCATAAGAATGACTTACCACTCTAGACTTGTTCCTAGCGCCCTCAAATGGACGGTAATACGACTCCACGGTTAAAGATGTTAGGTGGGTCATCAATGAAAGTCCATGGTAGCCTGACCAGTCTGACATGACCTTGGCATTCAGTCCTGTACTTGGGACATGTCGAACGGTGAGGTGTTTGAGGCCAGTTCGGTGAAGAAGACAATCTCTTCGATCCCCCACCGAAAGCAGCTGATGTGGAATCGAACCCGGCACATCCACGTCGTCAACTTTCCCCAAAGCATAGATTTTCTTGTACGGCAATCCCGTGAATAGAAAGTCGATGTAGCAGTTGGCCGAATTGTGATCCGTGCACGCCTTGTCGGACACGACTGTGAAATCCAGTTCCGTCAACAATGGAAACTGTTTGACGAGATCCAGGAACCAGGGAACACAACCGATGTTCTTCAACGTCAGTGACTTCAAAAGTGGACAATTAAATTTCATTGGAACATTGCGGCATTTGTCTTTACCGTCCCGTTCTAAAGTCAGGCTTCTGAGTTGGACACCCGAGACTGTGATTTCAAACCGAGATTTTGAAAACTGTCGCGGAATGGTTGACATTTCACCGGAGAGGAACCGGGCCATCAGATCATGCAAACAGGAAATGCGGTCAAAGTCGCACGATATCTGAGCATGTTTCAAAGACGGCATTTGGTCACAAAAGTCCAAAATTCGAAAGCTTCTCATGGCGTACCAATTAGATGTGAATGTTTGAAGCCGCGACATGACCGGCCACCGAGATTTGTTTCTGGGATCCGTCACAATTTTGGCTTTGGTCAAAAGTTTCAAATTAGTTAACGAATCGGCAACGACGGTGAAAAGTTGAGTCGCGTCCCAATTTCTTTGCTCGTTCATGTTCAACTTGATTTCAAAATGTGTCAACCCAAACTTGGGGTTCCGTTGTTTGGAGCGAATGATCATCTTGGACACACTGTCCACTTCCGATTGATCTTTTATGGTCATCAAGGAAAGGTGTTTTAGATTCGGGAGACAAATGAAGTCCAGGGTTGACTTGAGGAGATCCCTGTCCCTGTTCAGAATGGTCCATCGACTGATATCCAAGTGCATCAAGTTCGGAGCAGATGGACATAAACACTTTAACATATGCGCACCTGCAGCCGTTACATACAAAGTTGATGGTTGTCCTCCCATTTCTGACTTAAAGGTCCGAAGTTCAAAATGTTTCAAACAAGGGAGCTGGTATCCTAAAGAAGACGTATTCTGCATGACACATGTCGCGGCGCTTTGGTAAAATTCGGTTGTTAGCGTTTCGTCATGGTAAGAGGACTCCATTTCGAAATCAACAAATGAGCTTCTTGAGAGTTTGGAACCGTGCTGGAGAAAGTTCATTGGAGATGTTGTGCAGGGATCCGCCCATCCATTTAAGATCCAATGGTAGTGACGTCACCTCCGCTTTTAATGTGAATTTCCAACTGTTCTCAAGTTTGACATATGCAGGATTCATCGGCACCTGAAATATTGCGTGACCGGTGACGGTCACGGGAATCTGTAGCTCAACACTATCAATTTGCACGCGTTGGAACTGCCGTAATTTCCGGAGATGGTCCTTCCACGCATAACTTAACTGGAAATTTCGAATCGGGAAGGGATTTGTCAAGCTGGACTGGATCAAAGTCATTGGACAGCTGCAAATAGGGTCTTCAGCAGTGTTAAACCTCCTGGACCAATCAGTCTGACACGTGATTTGAAAGTGACCTTGCATGGAAGCAGAGGTCACAATGATGTCGTTCCAGATCCGATTAATCCGCCGTACAGAAAGTGTGTCTTTCTTGTTCAGATTGTCCAGAATTCCTCGTACGATCTACAATGAATCAAATGACAAAACAATGAAGATTCAACGATCAGTTTGGAAAAAAATCTGTGCTTCTTCCATGCTTACCAAATTACTACAAAATACTTTGGCCGTCAGGTCCCTGTCAACCAGGACAGGACAATGTCCAGCCTCGTTCATCAACGTCACATCGTGCTCGGCCACAAACTCAAGTAAACGGGGTTTCAATTCTGTCCGAAGAGGGTCGAAAGTCATCTCAAAATTCAGAAGGAACGTCTCCAGATTCTGCGATGTTTCAATTTCAGTAAATCATTATTTTCCAATCAATGTGGGAATGTAAAAAAGGATCAAAGATTTCATTACTCCGATTAGATATTTGGTGACACAGCGACAATCCTGAATTTGGTCAACATTGGTGATTGCAAAAACCGCATTGATCACACTTGGTTTGAGTTGTATTCGAATCGGATCAAAAGACTTGTCGTATTTGATAAAAAATCGGGTGAGGTCCTAAAAAAGGATTTTAAAAAGTATGAAAAGAACATACAAAATGTCAGACTTATTTTTACTTAAAATTGATCAAAATCATCAAAGAATTGAGAATTGTTTTCTCACCTGAACAAAACTAAAGAACCGTTGTTTGTACACAACGCACGTGTCCATTTTTAATTGTGAATTGAGAAACTGACAGGTAAATTAACTGGATTGACTAGTGATAGTGATGTTTGAATGGCTTCTCCATCCAGGTGGTGGGGAGGTTCTTGAAGAGAAGAGTGTGGACTCGGGACGTCTGGAGCCGACCGGCAAAGAAAAGCACGTGGTAAACCGGAGCTGGAGGCTGTGTGTGACTTGTGACTGTGTCGTGTCCGTGTCGTGTGTGCGGATGCGGACTCTGCGGACTGTGGAGGAATAATCCAGCTCAGATGATTTCCATTCACCTTCTAAGCTGTCTCCAATACTTACGAGTGTAGTAACCTGCTAACGTTACTTGTTATATCCATGAAAAATAAAGATGATTGTAGGTATTATTGATTCCCAATGCCAATTTTATTCTCAATCACATGCACTCAAAATCTCCATTACGTTACGCGACACAAACAAGTATATTTATTTCAGTCTTTATTGCACTATTGCGGTCTGCCAGAGAGATACAAATTATTGAAAAAGTCAGATTATTAAAAAATGCAAGCGGGTGGATAAAATCATGAACCCATTTTTGAAAATGACAATCCATTCATCCCGAAGGACTGTGGGAGTCTAGGACAGAGGGGATTTGTGGTCCAATTCCCGGATTTCCATGGATTTCGGGGTTAAAATAAAAGTCTTGAAAAGCAAGTGGACAGGGAATGGGGAGCTGATAGGGCATCCCATCCTTCCCTGACTGCAGACGCTTTTGGACCAAACGCACAATTTGGCCAAGGCGCAAGTCGTGAGCCCGCTTGCAAATCACGTCCGCCAGAACCATGAGGAAATGACTTCCTTCCACGGGGTCCCTCACTCCGCATTTCCCATGGATTGTAGCGTAGAGAATGTAGATATCCTGTCTGGATTCCGTCTGAGGAACGGAACAAGGCTCCCCATTGTTGTATTCCTGACAGCAGTTGAACCAGAACAGCTTCGGATTTCCGGCAAAGCCATCAAAATTATGATCGTTGAAAGGATCCACGAAATCTGTCGTATAATTCATGGTTTCCCCTCTTACAGTGACAAATTCATTCTGACTCCCATGTCCACCAACAAGGACAATGATGGCTTTATGTCTCCCGTTCACGCGGGCCCATTTCCCTCCGCTTAGCAGTGATTCTTTGAACCTGCAAATCACCTCGCGAATCTGTGCTTCGTTTAAATCTTCATGGTACTCGAGTTCAAAGTTCAATTGTTTCATAAGCTGTTCCATGAGTCGTTTGTCCGTTTGGGCCCCGCGTCTTATTCTATTTCCATCCACATACTTGATTTCATTGATGAACAAGCATCTTCCTTTGGGAATCCCGCTTAAGTTGTACGATTCCTCTCGTTCCACCCATTTTGTGATGGGCGTGACGCTTATCTTCATTCCGGAAATATGTTCAGCACGCTCTTGAGCGTATTCGTCCGGTTCTTCTTCATGAATTGAGAGTCCTGAAAACCGATTCACGGTGTTACTACTGTCAGATTTTGGCACCTTTGCGTTGCTTGAACAGTTCAGCCGTTCCAACTTCTTCAGTTGGAGTTTAGGAGTTGTGTTTTTGTACGTTTTGGAAAGTGTCCCGGAAAAAGTGCGACTGGCAGTGATCTTCTCCAAGAGATTGCGAGCTTCATCGTCGTTCAGCTTATCCAGAACAGCATCATCAGCTCCGTCCAATTTCAACACGATTCTTACGACATCGTCAAAAACGACAAGGTTCATTTCATCCGGGGACCTGTAATCACCCTGTTTGAGCACGACTTTCTAAAGGGAACAGAGGAAAGAGACATTGGACATCGTAAAGTTGATTCTAATTAGAGCTTCTCATCGGTCAATGGTTAATCTTTGCATACCTGAACAACAGTGCAGAGATTCGGTTTTCCCCTGTTTCTCTCGTTGCACTCGCACTTGCTAACTTTCTGGCGACAGAACTTGCAAGCAAAGTAGCGCATTAGTTTTCCATACTCAATTTCAAAATCAGAGATTTCAACATTCATATCTTTTTTAGCTGCACAAATTTTTTTGACAGCTGTTTTAAACAATTCAAAACAATTAATGAAAGTCCATTACGACCGAATTTATTGTGTTTCGATTGTGTTACCGTCGCTCAAAGTCAACGTCTTTTGATTTGTCAGCCCCCGTTTATTTGGAGTGGACGGTCTCCTCGGAGTTGTCGGAGTCACTTCCTTCTTTTCGTAGGGCCTTTTGATGTCCAGCACTTGCGAGAAACGTTTGTTGTTCTCTTCGTCCAGGAGACGATGTGTTTTCCATGGCAACGAAGCTTGAAATATGTAAGTGTAGTCATTGGCATTGATGGTTTTTTCCCGTCCAAACTGTCCGACTCTGCAATTGTGAATTGCCAAGACGGAGTGGCGGTGAAACTTTTGCTTTGATTGGAGTCCCCACAGAACCAATCGCACTTTTTCGCCTTTGCACTACGAAATATACAAAGTCAGATTAGAAATTAGAAAAAATTAAAACGTGGGATTATGGGATGGGAAGGGACTTTCCTTTGCTTTGCAACAAACTAATTCTTATGGATGAGCTGCCTGAGTGAGTCGAACCTAACCTGTAAGCTTGTTGGGTCTTGTAACCAGACGGTCTTCCTTCTTTTGCCCCTTGGTCCTTCAACTTTCATTTCATTGTCCTCAACACAAACTTTTGCTAGTACATCTAAACAAACGGAGTTCATTTTAATTGTTACATTAATTTTTAATAAGCAAGAACCATGGAAATATTACCGATGAGACAGTTTTCTGGAATAGACTCAACTTTCTCCAAATCCACAAACTTGAAGGGTAAAGGGTAAGTCTCTGGCTCTCGTATTGGAAATTCATTGTCCTTGTCACAGTCTGATATTTTTGACACGTACACAATCTTCAACTCTTTGCTGAAAAACGCTTCCGGTTTTGAAAGGAAGGATCCACAAAACGGCTCAAACTTGTAAAACTTATCTTTCTGAATAAAGAGTAAGGAATGAATCAATTTTTAATTCAATCAAACCACAGTTTTTGAGTTGCAATTAGTATATCCAATAATCTCACCTTAAGTCTTTTGACAATATCAGCTGCTATTGTATTGGTCCACTGACTAATTAACACAGTTTTTCCGGATGAATCTGCACCAAGAAAATCGTGTCTGTATTTCATTTTTTCGCCTTCCGGTTTTTTCTCCTCTTTACATTTTTGAGCCCAAAGTATGCGGAGAACAATTGGATTACTAAAGTCACACCAAACACTGTGAACGATTTTTAAAAAACGGTATTAAAAATTATGAATTCAATAAACTCACCGTAAAGTCCCGTTACCAACTTGGTCCAAGTTAATAAAGGACATGGTTGCACCAAAACTTATATTTTCGAAGTATAAAACTGGAAAAGGCTTTAAATTGAAACATTGAGCAGCAGCTGCTTCTCATGCAGGCTCACATTACTCACCACGTCACCACTCACACGTCCACGTCACAATCACAAAGTCACTCGTCACTCCACATCGTCCACATCCACACGACAGATGCATGAGAGATGAGATGAGACAATTAAGGGACGGTCCGGTGGCGGCGGGCGGCTGGGATGCTGCCTTTAAGGCGTGCGTGCCTTAAAGTTGTGTTAAGCGTTAAGCGATATAGTGATTGTTGTGCAACACCAACCACCCGACACCGACACGACTCCGTCACCGACGACGCGACGACTCTCATAATTGTCATAATATGAATGAGTCCTTCTTGTAAGGATCCTTCTCCTTGTCATCCCAGTAGTCACTCTGTAATGACTAATGACAATTCAAACATACTAAAATGCAGGCAATCTTCGAATGGTCTATATCTCTATATCAATATCAAGCGCTATATGAACATGATAAAACGACTCCAAATCTTTATTTTCAGTGTATTGACATTTGACACTGGCTCTTGCGACGACTGGTTCGAGTGTTGTTCCGGAAGGCGAAAAAATGAAACATTGAGCAGCAGCTGCTTCT
>JABASF010002211.1:0-16104 GCA_019776145.1 Harlomillsia oculata
TAAACTGATGGAGTTTGCTATAGTTTGTCTATGCATTTTCATTTTGAACGGTACATGAATGACACTATGACACAGTAGCAGGATATGAGAGGTAGGTCACAGAAGATTTCATTTAAATTGATAAAAAAAATGATAAAAAAAAGCACATGTAAACAGTGAAAAAGAGCAATAAAAAATATAGAGGAAGGAAGGACAGACAAGAGTGAGAAAAGGGAGCTTTTCGAGAAAAATCTCACTATTCTTTTGGGCTGTTTGATCAGTGGTCGATTCATTCCATTCATTTTATGGTACAAGCCGCAAGCATTACAAAGATAATGGCCAGTGCCGTCCCGTCGCCACAGGGGAGTCGACTCCATTAAAAGTAAACGAGAAAAACAAAGTTCAAGAAAAGTAATTCTGTTTCGTATTTCTTTTTGGAAGCAGTACTTTATTTTGGTGTATTCCGCATTTTTGAAAGCAAAACAGCGAGTTATGATTTAATTGATTTACTCTATACCAAAAAAATGATTTGGAATACATCAAAAATCAGTCTGCATTGTATACATGTTTTGCATGAAAAAATATTGACATTTTTTTTGCAGTGTATAAGCAGTAGAGCTTTGATGAGCAACATACCACAGCTCCACAGTTGACACACTCACGAGATTCTTGGCCACAGTAGTCGTAGTCCGTGTCTACTAACTCTGATCCTTGAACACAAACAGCGTTCATTTTAGATAAGATAACCAGCATTTTAAAATTAAACATAAAAGTGTTTGGTGTTTCTGTGATCATAGAAAACAGCTAATTATAGCTTAGAATTGTCAATCGTCTTTAGGCAGTAAAGTGTATCACACATTTTTGGTATTACACTAAAACCATAAATCACTATCGACGACTTTACAATTCGAAAATGTCGTTGTGCATTTTTCATGTTTTAGAAAATCCGGACATGATTATTAAAATTCCGGTCAAAAATCAAAAGTGATGCGTTGAAATATGTAGCAAAAATGTGAACCACGGAAATGCCATGTTTGAACGCAAACAGAATCAAAAAATCCCTAAAGCCTAAGACCCAGTAAACTAAAGATTACAAAGGGTCACATTATGTACATACAAAGTATGAGTCACAGAAGTCAAAGTAAACTCTTAGCTTTACTATAGTACTACAAACTATTTATTCTAAAGTGTCCAGATTTCATAAAAACAAATATTTGGAGTATTCAACGCATGTTGTCTGCATGGTTCCTAAAGCCCACCCGAAACTTGAGAATTGTTGACAAACTATACAGCTTGTCAAATACTCACGACCGGTCACACTTCCCAAGAAATCCACAGTATGAAGTCATAATAAGGGATCTTATTAGGAAAAATGATACATATACTCAACATGTGGGGCAAATTGCCACAAGCTTCAATTCTCATGCTTGAACGTCTTGAAGATGTCATAAAGGGCTAAGGGACGCTTTTCCTTTGCTTCCCTTGCATTATAATTTGGAGGATTATGGCACGCATGCTGTCCTTTTTACTCTGTCACAGTAGTTTTGTAGTAAATTGTCAATATTGTGGTAAAATTTTCGTTGTCACGTCTCAAACTTCTGTAAGCCAAGGTTTCGAAATTCTAAGGGTAGACACAACAGGTCCTTATGCAAACTGTGTCATGTATGCTTAGTTTTCTCATCCCTGAACTTTTGAAAACAAAAATTTTGTCAAAATGGCTCAACGTGCGATGGAGAACGATAGTTTGTACACAAGGGAAACATTGAATCAATTAGTTTAGTACAGGTTTAGTCTGCTTTCACGTCACAAAGGACTTGAATTATATAGTAATTAAAAGTTCAAGTGCTACGCACTCGGTAAGATAATCTATACAACTTCATCATTAAGAAAGGATATAATGTTATGTTTTCTCTCATAAAGCCTTCAATTATGTTGTCTTAATGTCCCAGGATGATAATTCAAAAACACAAATAACGGACGGAAATTAGAAAAAAAAACTTTTAACATCATTCATGAATAAAAATAACATATAAGTACACACAACATAACACACATTTAATTTTTTGTCTCCAAGTTGTCTTATAGACATTAACATTGGGCTAATATGATTCGACTCGACTCATCTGTTGGGCTTTGGGTTCCAGTGACTTTGCCCTTCTGCCCTGCGACAGTATCGTCAATTGAGTGTGAAGATGAATACTTTCTGTGCTGTTTACAGAGATTAGAAAAACTGGATGGATACAGCTTCCATGTCAGTCAGAGCAAGATGATCATGAGAGCTATCTATTAAAACCTAGTGACTGCTTTCAGGAAGAAATACTAAATGTACTAGTAAGTGTCTACATTCAAGTTATACTATGACTTTATGACCAAGAAACGAGCAACAAGTTCACAAGTTTCCTGTCCAAAGGATGCGCGTCTCTTGTATGTTTCTCTCTTGAGCTTATCTCTGCGGTCAGCAAACGACACAAGTCGATCCCGTCCTGCCATTCGTCATTTCAGACTTGTTCGTTTGAATGCTTTTATCAATCCGCTGGACAAATGGAGTTGAACATAGTCAACTGAGCATTAAGACATATAGCCTAAGCCTATAGTACGTAGAAGGAAACGGAGCTGTCCCAACAACAGGATACAACAACTGTGTAGAAAAAAGCTTTTTAAGACGTCAGTTAGTCTGTACGTTTGAGTTTCATAAATCCTTAATAACAAGTCATAAGAAGAATAAGAACAGTCAAATGGAATGGAATAGAACAATTCGCCGCGACCGTTTCCGTTTGACCAAATGAAAGAGGAAGTTGAGCTCTGAATTTTACTTGGTATTGAAAAAGTGGCCTGAGCACTGACGACTGACGACAAACATTAATGCTTTCATGCTTTCAACAAAAATACTTTTTACGTAGTACATATGACCGCACAAAAACTTATTAGCCATACAGTTCAGGAAAGGCATATTGGAATAATTACAAATACTGCGGAACAACGTGCGCATTTTGATAGGCGATAATGATTTGGCTAATTAGAGTTTAACGAGAAAACTCATTTGAGCCGGAATTTTGAATTTTACTGTTTGGTTTCCCTTCTGGTTTGTGTTTTAACCAAATGTCAGGAACGTTTTTTTAACTGCATTTCAGCCAGCAAACGGAAAAACGTCAAAATACAGCGTTGTAAAACTATAATGATTCATCTCATAGTGACTTTTGGAAACTCGGGAGTCGGGAGGGCATTTCTTAAGGATCAAAGTCCAACGCCCATGACACGGTTATGAATCACGACATCAGGGAAACCTTGCTTGCATGCATTTCTAAAGGAACCAATTAAATTGGTTTCAAAATAAGTAAAAATTTAAAGTTGCATGTGCCTCCATTTGTGACTGAGTCCAATCGTGAGTTCATATAACCCACACAGCTTGCATTTGCTATTCCCCATGTGCCATCATAAACAAAACAAATCATTAGAAAAGCTTGGGTCCTTCCCTTGTTTCAAGTAGCCAAAATGTCCAAAGATGCTCAATCGTTACTAATTTTGAACAAACAAAGCATTTTTAAGTATGCAAATCGTGTGTATTCCATAGTGTTGTTCACGGATGACAATTTTGTGACGCATCTCTCTCTCACTACTCGTTGTTTGCCAGCTCTTCTTGTTCAAAGGAATTCCATGACGAAGCGACCAACTCTATAATAATGACGACGAAGGGTTTTTCAAACCTTTTCCCAGGCCCTTTCAAAGGGCTTATTGAAAGGAATTACTTCTTGACGCCCATGTTTTAGACATTAAGTAAATACTATTGTAAGTACTATAGCATGAACCACATTCGCTACCGCTACGGTAGTTATAGTAAGATGACGTTCATTTCTCCGAAAATTGTTTTCCACAAAATGTAAACTTTTGTCACAAAATTTAGAAACCATACAATGCGCATGCATGTATGTAGTAATGAACATGTTCAAGATTACCACAAGGAAACTCATTTTTGAATTATAATTAACTGGTCAAATTAGACGGAAATATTATTCCGTTATCTACGGGAATTCCAAATTGGGTCAACCAGAGTGGCGAAGACCTGAGGTCAAAATTGTACAGCATGCGCCTTCAGTTTGCTTGTTGATTTCCAGTGAAATTTATAATTTGTTAAATCGTTTGTTCTAATCAATGTTTTGCGGTTAGCTTTTGGCTTCGTAATGCGTATTAACTGGATAAATATATTTTTTGACATTGTTTGTGTCTATATACTTATAAGGTCAAAAAGCTAAAATAAATGATGGAAAAAACAGAGTATTTTGGAGTATGCGAAACGGTGATGACGTTTTAGTGGTTTTAATACTATAGTTTAGTTTTGGACGTAGTTTCAAAACGGAAGTCAGGAGTGAAAATTCATGAGACGAAGTGCACCAGATTATCAAATTCGTCATTTCATATTGGTTATGGGTTATAAATGCGACAAGATAATAATAATGGTGCATGGATGACACTTATATGAAAATATGGACCAATTGCCGCTGCAGCCAGCGTGCTGCCGTGTTGACAGGAGGAAAAAAGAGACAAGACTACTTACTGTTTGATTATCAGTAACACGCATTCTTCAAGCTGGAAGACAAGATGATAACCTCTCTAAGGAAATAATCATAATGGGGCCTACGCCTATCCAAAACTTCATTCATGAACTTGATTAGGGTTATCAATCTTACTTTGAAATTAACTATGGACTAATAAATATTTTATTGTGTGTTTGTGGATGGTGTACTCCTTCTCAAAGTGCAGATTAGATAACACCTTCTTTTTATACCCATTCCACTTTGACTTTCATCTGCAAAGACATTTCATTCATTTTGACAGTTTGTCTTTGTCTTTCACTGATAACGTTTCCTTATGCTGTAAACATATGGTCAGCCAAAAACTCTTTCCATCATATGATCCATATCTTTCAAACTGTAAAAAGGAACATGTTTCACGGTAATAACCTTGCAGCAAAATGTGCTGACGACGATACTACAACAAATCTTTGGGGTCTCGAATAACATAACAAACCTTTCCTATTGTGTGCAAAAAATATGATCATTCCATGTGTATAGTATACATATATTCGCACGAGTTCATGTGTGCACAAAAGACGCAAACTCACTTTGTCTACCGAAATATGAGACGAAGCCAAACAAAAGTTTTGTATCGTACAAATGCGATGACGATGACACAGCTTTGACTGCCTTTTGACCTTGACCATAGGGAAAATTTTCATGGAACCCAAGATATTCTTGAGAATGCAAACGAACAAACCGTCTAATAATGCAAATTTTGGTTTCAACGGTTTTGACGTTTTCAAGTGATGATTGATAATAGAGGTAGCTTTCAGGAGACTTGTCTTATTAATCAAAATTACTCTAAATTAGCGTGCATGAATGCAAAACAAAACATGGCTTACCATTCATAAGAGAACCTTGTCCTTTGGAACGATTGGGTTGGCTCACCATGTTGGACAACGTTTGACTCGCATAAGGCATTGTAGTCGTGCTACTGGTCAAACCAGAAAGTGCTCCTCCAGGTCCTCCATTCCCAATGGATGATACGCCAAATTCGGCATAGGTTCCTAACCATGATGGAAGCTCTTGATACTCTGCACAAAATGATACAAGTTGAAAAAATGACACTTCATCGTTTACAAAACGTTCTACTAGATTAGCCAACTCTGAACAGAACCTTAAACTAAATCCGAAAAAGTAAAACTGCCTGCTAGCAATGAAAAAATAGATTTCAATTTTTTAATGTCTGTACAAACGTACGATGGTAAGAAGGCATCCTGGAAGAGCTAAAAAAGGAAGGCAGCTTATTTGATTGCGGCAAACTCAATGAAGACTTGTAGTTCTCATCCAAACCTAGAAAAGCAATTATACAGGTTAATCATTTCTAAGCCATTTGTCTTTGTTGTCTGAAAAGTCCAGTGCAACGAGTTCAAGCGAAGGAAAAGTACGTTGATGCATGTAAAAGACTATAAACTCCCAAAGTGTATGTACTATAAACAAGAAATCATGAGGTTTTTAAGGATGAGGACGAAACGTGACTGAAAACTCTGGAATGGAATGGATAATGTGATGTTTGCATTACAAAAGCTGAAGCACGAATCCAAAAATGGGAGACGGAGAAGATTACAGGAATAAATGGAAAATTAAGTAAAGTCTCGAGTCTCGACATGGCAGGAATTATTGTCATGTGGAAAGCACACGGTGCAGTGGAACTGTGGAACGACAAAGTATGGTTAGCAAACGAGTGATTATTCTTTGTGAGATGGACGTCAAAAAGGATGAGTGACAGAGTTAGAATGTACAACCAAAGAGAAATAAGAAGAAGCAACCGTATGAATATTAAATATAACTAAAAAGATGCAAAACGAAACAAACCCGTCATTGCTGGTGGCCATGGAGGTCCTATTTCCGAAGGCTGGGTCATGTTGTACGAATGGTGGAACAAGGAGTTCACGTAAGGGCCATGGTCAGTCCCACCGTACATTGGCATTGAATCGTCCAGTCTGTTCAGAGTAGAGTAATACTTTTGTAGTAGTTTTCCTAGTTTCATTCTTGAAACGACACGAATTGAAAGCAAGCGTATGGGTTCAAGTGAGATGTTGTACTAGTGGGAGTTGATTGACGATTTTATATAATTGAATGGAAAAATGGGAATCACCAGTGCCACACGAGAAGGAGACAATTTTCTATCTTTTTCTCTCTAGTACTTGATCATTGAGCACGTGATTGGGATCAAACTTTGCCTGTTCCTATTGGGAATCAGGATCAAATGAGTGCATGCATAAGAAAAAAATTAAAAGTCATTTTGCTCGTTTCAATAAAGGGTAAAAGATGTTTAGAATCGTCTTGATTTCTTAATTGCACACAGAATGACCTTTCCAAGACCTCTTCTTCTCTTCATGAACAGAGAATGACCTACGTTCCAAGTACGCAAATGGCAAAAAATGGAAGTATAAGAAAAAGAGATGATGAACAGAATGCGCACTCTGACCAAGCAAAAATTACTTCTTCGGGTCAACGCAAGTTGAATTTAAATGGGGAACATTTATCATTCTAATATTTATATAAAATCATATATATTTGAATCTACTCAAATGCTTATAAGCTGAATTTTTTTATAATGTTTGATTTATGTTAATGCTACACTCTCTAACGCCCTTTCACCCGTTTTATAAGCTGTGTATCAAGGCGTGGTTGATGTTAAATTTAATGATGGATTATGATGATTCATATTTGACATGTCGAATTCACATGTCCATGAATTTGAATCCGACTTTATAGAAGTAATGAATGGTAAAATTAAAAAAATAGTATAGTAGGAATAGATTATTTGGATTTGATGAGAGAAATGCAGTTTTTACCTGTTGTTACTGCTAGAAGTGACAATTCCATGCTGGTGATCTGCATTACCGGATGATGTTGCTCCATTATGAGAATTTATGCCATTGGCGTTTGAAGAATGATGATTGTGATGATGATTTTGATTGCTTCCATGATTATTGTCGTGATGGTCACCATTGTGATGATTGTGATGGGTACCACTACTGTGATGATGGTGTCCATGACCTTGTGTGTCAGCGAGATCTAGCAAATTTGGTTTTTGGTCCACGAAATCATGATGAGACAAATCGGCTCCGTTGTCATCGGTGTGATGTCCATGATGATGATCTTCGTTCCCACCGAGCATAAGCTGGTAGAGACTTTGTTTCACCACGGTATTGTGGAGATGATTATTATTAATGTGAGAAATGTGATTGTTATGATGAATGTGGCCATTGTTGCTGGTATTATTTTGGTGGGCTGTATTATTGTTACAAGGGATGTGATGATGTGAGTCCAAAGTCCTTTCGACTATGACACTGGGATGAGAATGGGACATGGCGGTAGCCGACGTCACCGGGGTCATTCCTCCATAGGCAAGTGCCAAAGGTCCAGCAGAGGACACAGAGGAGATGGTCGAGTCGGAGGATTCAGAACAGTCTGAGTTGTCCATAGTCATGAGACTTTGGTTGTTGTGCGTGTGACTGTTGAGGATATGATGTTGATTCGTGTGGTTATGATGACTGTGACTGTGGTGATGAGGTTGATGATGATCGGAAAGCAAATGATTCAAAGTCACAGAAATAGTCGTGGGGACAATCATGGAAGCCTGCTGGACGTCAACTTCTGGAGAAATTGAGTGCCGTGCAGCAGATCCGTTGCTTCCGTTTGGTGAGTGATGACCCGTAAACTTTTGAATGTGTGGCAAATCAATCAAATCGTCGTGCGGATGATTATTGCTACTATGCGAAAGATCATGAGACAAATGAGACTCAGATTTGTAGTGGATAATGGAGGTGTTCGTAGGTCCTCCAGAACTGACAGAAGAATGGTCAGAATGTCCGCCCGGAGATACAGAGTGAGGAGAGTTCCCAAAAATGTGATCGTTGGAGTCGCACTGACGAGAATGACTGTTAGAAGCCATGGAAGAATTGTTGGAATGCATCAGAAGAACGGAATCGTTGTTATTATTATGATTATTCCCATTTGCTCTTGAGTCAAATGGAGAATGGCCTATGATGTCATGTCCAACGGGGGACGATGACTCGGTGGACACAGCCGGGGATGCTCCAATTGCTCTTTCTATCATCTTGCCTCTTGTTTCGAACTCCTACTTAATTATCCAGACAACAGTATATGTTCCTACAACAATGGGAAAATACATAGTTGATTATTATATTACTTCAAACGAAAGGGTGATTAGTGTCTTTCTGCGTGTGGACATGTGTTACATTGCTCCCGCCTGCCTGGACACACACTTCTAATGTCTTAAAGTCTTAACGTCCTTAATGCGCAATTAACCTTGAGATCGGTCTTCGGCATCCGGCTTTGAATAATGTCACAAATTATATTCATTTTATGCCTATATGCCTACTCGCTCAGCTTCATACGATTTTTGTTTCATCTTTCAAGTTCAAGACGAATACGAACACCGACTTACTAAACTAATTTGCGGTTCACAAAGTTGGTCATTAAAATTTTCGATAAGACTTTGCTACATTGCTACAATTTTACTATTCAAAATTCAACCTCACACGTAAGATTAAAAACTTATTCCCGTGTGCAACAATGTTACATGCCATGGCTCGGCTTACGGCTTTTACTTTTCCACATCAGATATCACATAGAAAATAATAATACTGAGATCTGTGAACTGAACTGAAATCCTCAATAATTCTACAAGGCTTGGTAAGCATACTTTTTAGTGTAAATAGCTCCAGGTCCAGGTTGCGAGGTTGCACAGTATAGGAATTAGTATTGTATCATGATAAAATGCCAGGTTTCCCTGCTTTGCTCCACGTTTCATAAAGGTGTCAATTTCCCTATCGCCTGTCTTATATGTAGTTAATGAATGTAAACGAGAAAAACTGATACGCCTTGATAACTTTCGATGAGAGCATTTTCTTCATCTGCATCTGCCTCTTCCTGTAAAAGAAACTCACATGTCGTCAATGTCGCCAATAAAACTAACTAGAAAGCTTTCATTCATTGAATTGTCTGTGTGGGCATCGTCAAGGTCCTTTCCACATGTTAATTAGACAAAAAGTTTCTACGTTTCTCCTCCAACTCTACTGTATGGTTTGAATAAAAAATATTACTGGATATTGAAATTTCGAGCAATTTTTGAAGAAGTCGAAAAACAACATATTGATAAGACGTTATGCCCACTTGGTGATGGTGTGGACAAGAAGGAAAGATGCTTTCGAGACGAGATGCAAGATGCAAATGATTTCTATACGACAAGTCTCCGTTTGAGACTCCGAATTTGGGCAAAGTCTAACCTTCTAAAAACGTAAAAACTAATATTCAGGAATGGAAATGGGAAAACTTCCTTCTTAGCAAAACGCACATACGAATTTTATAAACTTTCATTAAAAATCGTCCTTTGAGATTCACAAAAACAGAATTACATACATTGCGCCTCTAAAATGGATTATTCAACTCATTGAAGAAGCTATATCAGAACTCTGAAATCCTCCACGAAGCAGCAAACAGGAGAAAGGTCAAAAGGTTCTCCAAAGACCAAAGCACGTAATTTATGATCATCGCGGTAGGATTTTTATAGCTTTCAAAAGACTTCAAGTCAAAAGCCGTCATTTTCTCCACTGGAAAAAAAGGACTCTGAAGGGCGCTGTACAACGTTCAAGTGCATCTTTCTAAATTATTCCTATTTTTTGAGGGTGAAATGCGATCCGACAAGCTCCCATATGCGGGTTACATGTAACTTCCACTTGTTGCATTTCCTATAGTCCTAATTCCTCCTACCCCTTTCATTTGTCTTAAGAAGTGAGAGGACTTAAACCCCAAAGCTAAAGACTTAAATACGTCAAAGTCATGCCCTGTTTGACCTTAGGCACTCCCGGATGAGAGGAGTTTCAATCCGAAATCAAATGACTCAGTCGTCAGTCAGTCCGATATTGCTGTTCCTCCCATACTTTCCACTAACTATAAGGTATACTTTACAAGAACAAATACTAAAACATGAATACCAGCTTGCAATGAAGATGTTTAGTAAAGTAAGTTGTAAAAAACGCTTTCATACTAACAAGCCAACCAACTTGTTGAGTAAAACCATTACGAAACGATTGGTTGACATCAAGCAGAAAAAATGAGAATGAACTCGGCTAAAATATATAAATGATTTTCTTGACAATTTTTTGTGTGCTTTACTTTCAGTGGTTATTATGGGAGTGAGAGCAAAGATTCAGTTATACGTAGTAACTAATACAAGTATACAGTATACATATTGATTCATGATTCATCTGTGAAGGAGACCGTACGACTTCAGTTTGACCTTTGACATTTTTATTGTGCATGCTGGATGGAACATATTAAACATGTTTATTCATTCTCCATGAGAAAAAACAGCAAAAGGCATGAAAACTAATGAAGCGCATTTGACTTCTTTTTTCAGAGGTTGGACTGGGTGAGAGCCAAGTGAAAGAAACCCAAAAGAGAAGACCAGAAGACCATGAAGGAGACGTACGTGTCAGGGCACAGATCGGAAAGCGCAAGGGTTAAAATTTGCCCCAAAGTTCAACTTGACTTCGAAAAATAACTTTTCGTTCGTCTGTTCAAACCTCTTGTACTACAAACCATACTTTTTTAAATAAAAGTTTAGTAGTAAGAAGACTGTTTGATTTGGTTTGGTGCGACATGGATTCCAAGAATTGCAAGAATTCTTCCTATACTATGATGATTTGAGTTACATCAATGTTAAGTCCATTTATCTAAATTACCGTTATACTACAAAGTAAATAGTCATTATCTGAAGTGAACTTAACGCCGCAAATGTCAGCTTATAGCCACTGACTGATACTTCACCTGCATTAACGACTATTCCCGTTATCATGTTGTAATCCTTTGTTTGCTCATGATAGTACTAATACGTAATAATAAGATGATACGTCTAAGCTCAAAGGATGGCTTTTGTCGTAAAGATGATTCTCAGGTTGCAAATTTTCAACTTATGTACAAATGGAATGTAAAAATGCTTTGAGTAATCTAAAGGAAGACTTTCGAATTGAGAAAGTAGTGAAAACTTACCAAAATGAACTGCAGACGAGAATTGCAACACTAGGTTCAATGTGAATGACGATTGTTGGAACGGGGTAACTTGGGAATAGGCGTTTTGTTGTAATAGTCGTGTGTTACACAATGAAGACAATTAGCAGTCGTGGTCAAAGTTATAAAAATGATACAAAGTCAGGATGGATCAATAAAAGTTTGAATACAAGTTGGGAACACTCAAAACCACTTGTTGATGAGAGCTGAGGTGTACGCGAAATGAAGTTTGGTTTCTGGATAAGGATTGAACTTGGACTCGACTCTCCAGTCTTTCGGGTAAATGAGAAGAACCCCTTGTGCGGACGGATGTGGACAAAGCTCTATTTTCGGGTCGAGTACCAAACGTAGTGACGTGAGTCACACATGCAGACGAGATTAAAATACTATTTAGGAAAAAAGGTACCACAGAACTGGCCCATGATTTGCCTTCAGTCTGGACTGGACAAGGACTGAACAGAGACAGTGGGTATGAAATGAGCTTTATGATGGAACAAAGCACGCGAAGCATGCAAATGAAAGAAGCCTTCTCTCTGACTTCTTCTTGACTGCCTTCATCTCAAATGCGACATCCTGCTTTCTGCCTCCTCTCTTACTTAAACTTTAACTTTACAGTCTTCCAGAAAAGTCAATTCCATATTCCATATTCCATTGCTAGTTCTTCTACGCCTTCTTGAACGGAGGACACAGGACACAGTCAGTCGTCATGTCATAAAGAAGGAAAAGGCACAAGAGAGAAAAGAGTGGAGACACAGATGAACTTTGCATGTTCCACCGAGATAAGACCGTGCCTTCTTCTTCTTCTTTCTGTCTCTACCTCTACCCAAGAAAAACGTCTATACGTTGTCTCTTTTGAGGGACAAGAACGGGCAAGTCTCCTGTTTACTCTCAGATTGGAGTTTACATATATTCTCAACAAAAATCTTTAATGCTGCAGCTGCAAGTTTGTCTGTAGTAGTTAGTTTTATTAGTAACTTCAAACTTTTGCTTCAGCTACATCAATATGACCAAGTATGACTACTACATTACTTCTGATCATTTTTCTTCGGAATGTGGAGACGGAACGACGACGTGTACTATAAAACCACTTAATCTAGCCAGGCTCGTGATCCCTATAGTCTTTTACACATACATAACCTATAATAAGAGATAATGCTAACAATTCTTTTCCGTAGGTTTCAGCCCAGTGACTCATCCTCGCAATGGGATCAAATAATACTTGATATTTTTCCTCTAGTTATTGTGAGGTCATTTACTCAAACCTCAAAAACCCTTAATTTACTAAGTACTCCGTACATGAACAAGTCAGCAGGTCACAATGACAAATTCTTCTGAGAGCATCGTAATCGTCACAAGAGCAGAGCAATGATTAACATGAGAAAACCGCTGCTCTAAGCTGTTACAAAGTCGAAGCCTGTAAGTGTATAATCCCTTGCACTTGGACGTTTTGCATTTTGGGGCAATGAAAGATCCCTTCTTAGCGTCCTGTCATAATCATAAACACGAAGTCTAGTCGTAGTACGCTTTTACATAAAATCCAAAAACCTATGGAGGAATGTTGTGACATTTTGGATGTAAGCTATTGAATCTTAAGCTAGTAAAGCATGCAAACTGAAAGTTTTACTGATATCATCAAACACCGTCACCACGATCAAAAACAATATTACAGGAAACTGGCATTTCTGTGAAGCCTTCATGAAGGGACGTCAAAAGTATAGAAAGGAACATTTTTGGTCAGATTAGCTGTAATTTTCATGTGGTTTGTAAAGTAAGGCTTTAAAGTATGGTAAATGCATTGAAACCACAAAATTGTAAGCATCCCTTTTGGTATGGTGTACAACTTGGGCAAACATGTTTCAAACCTAGAGTTTAAATGTGGTCTTAACCATACCAAACATAACCGTTTCACTACACTAAAGGCTTAATTAACTAGCACACTATCTTAAGTTGTATTAAGTTGGTAGTTATAAACTGGTTTTTAATTCAAAGAAGCCACACGTGACACGACAGGACAGGTCAGTTGAATGTTTCTGAGAGAGTAAAATGCAACAACAAACAGCAAAATCGACACATCGACAAAACATTACAATTACATAGAGGATATTGATATTAGCATATATCGTGTAATGGATGCTTGTTAATGGATTTAATGAAACCATGCTGTTAGTATAAGTTGTACCAGCATTATACAAAGTAAATTCCTATTCACCAGAGTCAATCCGGAAGATGCCAACATATAATCCAGAATGCATTTGTTTAGTTTTCGTGACTTCGCCAACTCTCAAGTGCCCATGGACTTTTGTTACTTGTAGCTTGCACATAAGTATAGCATTTTGTCAGTGGACCACTAAACTAATAGCTCACACGACACGTAAATACATCTTAATTACTTAACAACAACTAACAACGTCAGCGTAATTTGCATAAAAACGGTTGCCGTGTCTTTGTTCTATGCCTTTATCACTTGTCTGCATAGTATAGTAAAACAATGTATAGTAGCACACAAAGTGGTTCTCGTCAACAATAATATCGTTTCAGATTTAAGACCATTGAACAATGACATTTAATATGCAGTTGTATTATACATTAAAATATTAGACAAACAGGGAAACTCTGACCTCCGGAAAGCCTTCCTGTCACAGTCTCATTATGAAATCAAGTCAGACAAAACAGAGATCTTAGAAAAAACTTTTACGACTTGGTTAGTGGTAATTAATATGGCAATGACAATACACTCAAGATTAGTCATAATTCATAATCATAATCCACAATTTGAGACAATGAACATTGGTGACGATGTCGAGCCTTATGCAATCTATGAATGGAAAAACTTTCTCACGATCTCGCAGACTAAAAACCTATAAAATGAAATGACATTATTTTTGACTCATGGAAATTAAGCAACTATTGCAGTCTACAGTGTACAAGTAAAAATGTCAATGAGTGAATGACCTATCGACCGTAAACCGTTATTGAAATTTGTCTCAGAGAGGATTCTAGTAACTTTTTAGATTACACAATACAATTTTCAGTCAATTACATAGTATTTATTATAAAGGCACAATTCTAAATTAAGAAAACTCAACAAACATCTTATATATCGATATCGTTCTTGCAGTCTATAATAAACGCGTGCATGCAGTCTATAACATATCAATAAGTGTAATTCCGATGAACTGCGCACTGCAGTTGCGTAGTATGCAATAAAATCCACTGGTTATAGAAATAGTTTACGATAAAATCGATAAAATTTAAAATAAAAATATTTCACTTACAATCTTAATAAATTACAAACATGAAATTACATCTTAACATAGTATAGGCTTCGAACTTCAGGCATTTAATCGTTTTGTGAACTCTCATCATAAAATTTTTAATGTGAAGGAAGACCTCTTAGTATTTTAAAAATATTGAACCTCTAAGGTTTATATTGAAAGCAGCATTTTGTGATTTTCCACGTCCACATCTTCCTCGTTAAAAAGTAAAAGTAGTTTGCGATATTATTACTTTCGTTTTGATATTACTTGTTATTGGCGATTCCGATCATGCTTAAATTAAACTTAACACATATAAGAAAGAACTGAATGTTGGTACCTTGAATTAGGCATTCAAAATTATTTAGGACATTAGGACTACAACAAGGAACTCTGTCATAATGTAAAACTGTATCTGACGTAGTAAAAAAAACGTCATAAAAACAGACCAGATCGTGTCTAAACTAATGCAACGTGCAACGTGCTGACATTCGATAACCACTGAAATTACAAACAATAAATAATGAATGAATTTCAAAAAGTAGCCATTAAACCATGTCGTGACACTGACTTAAAAAAATGTAGACTTAAATACAACATTAGCACATGTACGGTACGAAGCACCCGTAACTTTCAGTTATCAAGGGATGAACAGTCTGAAAGAAGCTCATTGAAGACCAAGTACAAACTCCAACATACACTTGAGTTCAAACTTCAAAGTCACCCTCTTCTAGTAGTTATAACATCAACATGCAACATAGTCATGCAATTGAAAATAGAATATTATATACTATATCACATACTATAAGTATTTCAAAACAAAAACGATACAAAAAATAACAATTCCATCTTCAAAAATTATCTTTTATCGACGGCGAATTGTTCGAATCAACTTCATAGTTTTCGCCATTAATGGAGCTCTACGAGGTTTCACTTTGGCTGGTTCTCGTTGCGCCGACGGGGCAGGAGCGGAAGCGGACTTTGAACCAGCTCCAATAACAACAGCAGCTTCTTCAAGTCTTTGAGAAGAACTGGAACCTCCAGTACCGGCGCTGCCACTGAATGACTTACTACCGCCTGTTGCCGATTTTTCTTCTCGAAATTTCAAAGTTTTCATACCGTTTGCAATCTGACATAAGAAAACATAAACCCTCATCAACTGATTTCTCGGAGGATACTCTAACTACTAGAATTATTTACTACCAATTTATAGTCATCACATTCACATCAGTCAACAAACACTCACCGTTGCT
>JABASF010002212.1:0-16103 GCA_019776145.1 Harlomillsia oculata
TGATTTGGGATCGGAGAATCGGGACGAAAGACTTTTTCAAAGACGGGACAATGGATGGGTAGTAGATTTTGTTGCTGCATTTGACACGGCATACTGGACAATTCCCTTTGGTTGACAACCAGTCATTGATGCACCGTCTGCAGAATGTATGGCCACAGTCGATCGTTGTTGCCTGTTGTATGAATGCAAATCAAAGTTTAAGTTTGCATCAAAAATGCAATTGTTGTAACAATCGTGGATTCAATTCAGCAGGAAACTGATGAAACTCTGAAATGTTTACACTTAACCCTTACGTGAACAAAGAGTTCATTGCAGATTGAACAGGAAAAATGCTTCTGAAAAAGCTTTGCTATTTTGGCTTGTGTAACAATAGGTAACGTGAAGCTCATTTTTGATCAAGACTGACGGTTGACGATTTCAAGAACATAAAAAATTAATGCAATTATGCATCCATAACTGATTTTTAAGAACTGACAAACATATCTTAAAAATTCGTTTTGCAAAAGGTGCAGAATAGCAGAATGTTGGAAATCTAGGAAAGATTTTTTGAACACATTTCTTTTCAAAGTTATTCACGGCGAACTGCAACTGGTTCCATTTACCGCTGATTTGTTGACACGACAGGATTGAAGATTGTCGTTAAGGGATCACATTTATGTGAATTTCAATGGTCATCACGTCATCAGCCATTATCATTTTTGATCAAGACTGACGGTTGACGATTTCGAGAACATAAAAATTAATGCAATTATGCATCCATAACTGATTTTTAAGAACTGACAAACATCTTAAAAATTCGTTTCGCAAAAGCTGCAGAGCAGAATGTTGGAAATCTAGGAAAGATTTTTTGAACACATTTCTTTTCAAGTTATTCACGGCGAACTACAACTGGTTCCATTTACCGCTGATTTGTTGACACGACAGGAACAGGATTGAAGATTGTCGTTAAGGGATCACATTTATGTGAATTTCAATGGTCATCACGTCATCAGTCATTCATAGCCTATAAGTATAAGACAATATTATGTCGCAGAGGACAGAGGTCATACCGAATAACCGAATTTGCCGAATACCGAGGACGAGAACCGAGTAATACCGTCATACGCGTCTGTAGATCAAAATCAAAATGTAGAATCACATTGGATCGTTAAAGGAACACCAACTTCAGTAAACAAGAAGGAAGAAAAGCTATAAATGCACGCACGGTGATGTGTTTTTGCGGCACGCGGATCTTTCATATTACTTTACAATGATGAAGCTCGAACTCGGGATTTCGACTGGAGCTCACTTTAAAACTTTGGAACGACTACCTTTAACATTTTTATACTTCAAGTTAATTAAAAGTGTTTGTGTAACAGCATAGTAAATAAATGCTGACATGTCCACGATTCGCAGATTTCTAGTAAAGTTATCCAAAAGTATTATTCATCTATTTTTGACAGTCCGTCATATAACGATCAGCTGCTTACTTAGCTTTTGTACTGAGTTAAATAGGAGAAACAAAAGTTTGTCACTTTATACTTTCCCGTAATTTTATCGTATTGTTGTATTAAATACACCATCAGTCATCATCATCATGAGTGTGTTTTACACGGGTGATTGGCATTCCATTGGAAGTTCTGGAGAATTTTACAGAAAGTTGGAGTTGTATTCCATGGGATGGACACCTCAGATTGACTTAGACAATTACGCCCTTGTTGGAGCATCATTTGGTGGACCATTAGCCATTATTAGGGATGATAAAAAATTTCTTCGTGTAACGCCCAATGTTCCTGCCAAGCCGATTATATCCATTTTTACAGCTGCCGGTACTCTCATTTCTCAAATAAAGGTAACACAAGAAAGTATAAAAGTATAAGATAACTACTGTCAAGGTCAAGTTATCTAAATCATTGAATGGATGATGCCATGGATGTTTTCTAATGTATTTTTCAGTGGGACTCGGGTGTTTTGGTGAAAATGGGATGGTCGTCATCAGAAGACTTGGTTTGCGTTCAAGAAGACGGAAACATTCTTGTTTACAATTTGTTTGGAACGTCGAAGGAAACTGTACAGTGCCTTATTAGTTCAGTAAGCTCAGCCTATTGAATATTGATTATTGATCGTACAGCGCAAGTCGCAAAATATGAAAGCTAAACTATATATATAACCAACAGAAATCCTGAAAATGTATGCATTGATTATTGATGCATTGTAAAAGAGTAGTAAACTATCTAAAATTGTGTAATCGTATTTTTAGGAGTCCAAAGAGAAAGCATACGACGCTGAAATATTTCCCAGTAATAATGGAACCGGCGTGGCTTATCTGACTACGAAAGACAATTTTGTCCTGATTAACAATTACAAAGCAGCAAAAGTAAGACGATACTGTAAAGTACCAGGAGAATCTCATTTTACTGCATGGTCTGTAGTTGCTGCAAATCGGCAAACACTCATTGTTGCAGCAAGAGACACTTGTATTTACCAAGTTGATGTTAGCAGTTGCACCCAAGTTTTTCCCGAATTTTCGTCATTGGCAGGAGCCAATTCGCCCATTACAAATATTTCCGTTTCGCTCAATGGATTGCATATTGCTTTACTCACCGAATCCGGAGTTTTGTGGCTTGGACGATCCGATTTCAGTAAAAAGTATTGTGAATATTCTTCTGGGGTCAGGACGAAAGCAAAACAACTTGTTTGGTAAGACATTCATGTCTCCTGATTTTAAACGTGTTATGTTACCTTTGCGACTTCGTCGCCTTCAGCTTTAATAGCATCTTTCTCTGTCTTCTCTTTTACTAAACAGGTGCGGCAAAGACGCTATAGTCATGAGCTGGGACACATCCATCTTGCTTTTAAACACTGAAGGTCACGCGCTGACTTTCTCTGTGGAGAGTCAATTTTGTTGTATTCCAGAAATGGACTCTGTTAGAATTGTTAGTAATTCTAGTCATGAAATTTTACAAAGAGTGCCTAAAGTGACTCAGAAGATATTTAGTATTGGAAGCGTTGCTCCTGGATCTGTACTATTAGAAGCTTCAAAGAAATACGCCGAAGCTAGCCATAAAGCCGATGAGTACATGAGGATGATCAATGATGTGGACACTGCCGTTGGAGAATGCATTGAAGCTGCTGGTCACGAATTTAATCCATCAACTCAAAAAGTTCTGCTCAAAGTAAAACATTTATTTACCATTGTTTTTGTTATACATGTTATGTCTTCTGAAATTAGAAAATTGGAAACACTGTAACACTACTACATTTTCATCTTGTTCGTATTTATTCTAGGCAGCTCAGTTTGGAAAGAGCTTTTTATTGAAATACAATCCTGAGAATTACGTGCACATGTGTCAAATGCTTAGAATCCTGAATGCTGTTAAAGACTACAAAATTGCTATTCCTTTAACCCATACTCAGTTAGTATATTTACTACAATAAGGGTTTTAACTTTTACATTTTACGTTTCTCGAGTAATTCTTTTGTGATATTTTAGACTGGAGATTTTGAGTGTGAATGTACTGATTGATCGACTTATCATGCGTCGTCAGTACTCGTTAGCTATCAAAATTGCGGAATTCTTAAAACTACGAGATTCTCAAGGTCGATCAAGAATATTAGCTCACTGGGCATGTTACAAGGTAATTATTATATACCTAATACTAACGCCAGAAGTTGGAATTGGCGTAATTCGCGTAATAATATATGGTGTGCACTGCACTGATATCCGCAAATACTGTGAATGTAGGTTGGACAAACTCATATTGAAGAGAACCGATTGGCCAACGAGATATGTTCAAAACTTCAATTGGATACCGGCATTAGTTATAGTGAAATTGCAAACAAAGCATTCGAGAGCGGACGGAAAAAGTTGGCCATCAACGTACGTTCGTACTAAGCAATTACCAAACCTCCAATTTATAATATTTATTTTGCATTCTCTTTCTTTTGCAGCTTGCGCATTATGAGGTTCGAAGATCTGTTCAGGTTCCGTTATTTCTCAAACTGGGAGACAATAAAACTGCACTGCACAAAGCAGTCGAGAGCGGAGATTCCAACTTGATTTACAAAGTTATATTAGAGCTGAGAGATAATATGACCTTGTCGGATTTTAATGTAACTTATTGAATTCCGTTTTATTTAGTTTTATATATTGAAGTCCTGTTTATACGTTTAGGTTTAATTGAAGTAAGAGTCCATTGAAAAAAGAGTTTCGCTTATTATATATTTAGATATTAGTTCGAAACTACCCTATGGCCCAAAAACTGTACATTAAGTACTGCCAAACACACGATCCGAATGCTGTAAGGGATATTTACGAACAAGAAGATGACTTTGCGGCTCAAGGGGCATTGGCCATTCAAGAGTGCTACAATGAAAAGGTAGCGTAAAGTAAATCTATATATTACTTAATCATAGCGATTAGTTTTTGATGCATTTATTATCCCTACAGCGGCTCGAAAGTCGGTTGAGGGCACTCGTCCTAGCGCAGGACAATTACCGGAAAGCTAAGAACGAATTTATGTCCGGTTTGTGCGAAGAACAACATAGACTACTAAAGTACCAAGAAAGCATGGAGAAGAAATTTAGCAGAGACTTTGTAGGATTATCATTACGGGAGACCATTAAAACTGTTCTTACAATGAAGGAAACAAAATTAGCTGATAACATCCGATCACAATTTAAAGTTCCTGATCGAATGTAAGTTTAAGTTCCTTATTGTTGTTAATGCTACAAATTGCTCAAACGCTAATATTATTAATACTAAATTGTTAATATTATTAAGGTTTTGGCTCATCCGTCTTCAAACTTTATCAGAATCCCATGACTGGCTAGAACTGGATAAACTGTCAAAAACTAAAAAGATCCCTGTGACATTCGAGGTAGGTTTCCAAAGTCCTGAGGGTCTGTTCTTATTAACTTTTAAGTTACTACTGAATAACTATACTGCATTTAATTTTAGGATTTCGTCGACGTCTGTTTGCAATACGGAAACAGGCACGAGGCCCTGAAATACCTACCCAAAGTTAAAGACGATTTACAGATCAAATACTATGTTCAAGCAAGGTCAGTTCAGTTTTTCAGCTTGTAAATTCTATATTATGCTGGAAGCAAGGCTTTACTTAAATTATTATTTTCACAGATATTATGATGAAGCTGCTAAAATTGCCTCTGACAGAAAAGATGTGGAAGGTTTGCAATTCATATACTCGAAAGCATTTCTTGTAGACCGGGCAGCAGCAGACCGAGTCAAAGACATTTTGGAACAATTACCTGTCAAACCATGAACATTCCAACTCCAGGGCTAGGGCTTGTTGACTCTAAACTTCTTCAATNCATCTGTGACTAGGAATTTTTTCCATTAAAGTGTTTAGTAGCTAATGTTCGAAATGGAACTCCAGAAATCCATCAAGGAAATTAGTTAAATTAATAAATACGGAGACTGCAAAACGACGCTCATTGTTTGAAGTCATCCACCACAACCACAACTTTCAGTAATTTAAACCATTAAATATTAGAATGCCATTGTCAAGAATTTTTTCATGGTCCTGAAATCGTACACTGAGCAAGAAGCAGCCAGATTACAATGAACCTTCATTTCTTCATTAATGGTTCATGACATTCATTAACTAACGTAATAAAAATTAATGGAATTTTACATATTTTCAGCACAGATAGCAAAATATAGATTTTATTCTCAACATTTCCTTCCACGCACATTATGGTAAGATCTTTACCCATTACAAATTGCCATGTCTGTCGACGCAACTTGATTATTCTGTACATTTTTATAAATCGAAACAAAGTTAATAATATGGCGCAGTCTTTTACACTTGTAAGTTTAATCGTGTTAAAACTTTTCATTTCTATGATTGTTATTACAACTTTGATGAGTATAACTGGCGCAATACTTGCAAAAAGGAATTCGGACACCGGTATAGTTGCACTACGAAAGCGATGATAGCAAAGAAGAAGAAGTACTTAATATTGTATAATACAAAAGAATTGAATGTTTTCACTCATAACACTCATAACATTTTTATTAGTTTTTATAAACTATATATTTATCCTTGAGTAGCAAGCAACATGCGAAATGCAAAAGCTTGAGTTGACAATATGAAACAAAGGTATTTTTGTAGTATAGCATTAACGAAATCATGTAAAACGCTGTAATGTGACTAGCGACGGACGTAACGTTAAGTAACATGATTGACATTTCATCTTTCATCAAAAATAATCTTCGGTACTCGTGCTTCAAGAGAAAAATGTTGTCATTTTCTAAATCTTTTCATACTGGTTCTTAAAAATTACTGTCAACTTGTCTTCCTTCATGAGTTCACTTCAACAAGTGACAACTATCAAAACAACGATTGAAAATTACAATTCGAAACTAAATGGAGTGATAATACTTACAATGCTTTGGCTCGGCTGTATATATTCATCCTTTATCGATGGAATCTGGCTATTTAGTACTTAGGTACATCTTACACTAATCGATAATCAAGTTTACTAAATATAAACACTAATAGATGATTTTTTTTCAAATTCCTCCTATTAGTTTTAATTTGTATGTTAAATTGAACTTCGCTAACTCGTGAATCATACAGGAATACATTTCCGATTTAGCCATAGCGGAAAGGGGCTGGAGGGGACATGATGAGATTTTGCCAAAATCTCCAAGGCGAAGTCATGCACATGGCCCGAGAACGTGGACAAGGAAATTTTCTTAAGCATTCTGCAAATTGTCTGTCACATTCGCAGAGGTGAGCTCCGCAGACTCCTTTCCAACCTCGGTAGTCCGTTACTGTTTACAAGGAAATTAAAAACACAAATCATGTAATTAAACACGGATAATCAAAGCATGATAAATACGATTTCTTGATAGACTCATCAACGATTCACCTTCGTTTGAAACACTTCCTTTAAACCATACACGCGAAGGTTAATATAAAGTACTGAAGATGCCTAATCTCAATAACAATGTTCATGACGCATCATCATAACAATCATAAGTGAAAAATCAATATGACAAGTGTCATTTATACTGATTTCGATTTCCCTCCAGGCTGATTGATTAAACACTAGAATGTCAAGTATATCATTCAAATCGCTGTAGGGAAATGTAATGCCTTGACATTGTGCGCTCTTTTGTCATTTGTTGCATTAGTAATACAGAGGTGAGGTAAGAAAAGAAGTGTGCTCAGTGCTCTGTCACTCTGTCATTCTTAATTAAGCTTTAGAACAAGCTGTTTCGACTATTCGACTTCGACACGTCCGTCGATTCGTCGACGTACGCAATATAATGAAGAAGTTAAACATTATCAAGATGATCATGCCTTCATGATCGTCAAATCGACCGCTGCTACATGCGTCTGTGACTTGTGTACTACATTTTCTTGCTACACGTTGTTGATGTCAATAGTTAACAGCTAACATGAAATCAACTTCAGATCTCAGGAACCGTTTCTTTTGTCATTTGTCATGCGTGTAATGATGATGTACCCTTCACATTTTGACCATTTCTTCTCGATGCTAATTTTACCACGCATTGCCACAAGGGATATTAGTATAATACATAAATGAGAGTCACTTTCGTTCCTTAGTTAACAAGAAACTGCTGAGTCATAAACATTACAAGTCTGTATTGACTACTTAATTATGTGGCGATGGTTCTGTGTTTGATGTTGATGTTATTGTTATGTCATAGTGCATTGTGGGCAGTGAACACCCTTGCCTAATCCGAATCTTATCAGCGATATTAATGACACTCATTGTTTCTCTAGGTCATTAACGTTGGTGTCTATTTGTATTTTGTCTTGTGTAAGCAACCAGAGTTACGTTTGGTTTGGTCAGTTTGACAAAAGGCAAGATGACCTAGCCCTAAGCTACGGAACATAAACGGTTCTTTCTTCTTCCTTTATGAAATACATAAATGCCTACTGTACCTTTATGTCCATTTCTGAGTAGACGCATTAGCACTACCTTTCTAATGAGAACTTGTAGCAACGTTGCAAGAGACTCTGTTGCAATAATGTGGGTCGTACAAATAGCTTCGATGCAATATAGCGAAATATTCAGAAGGAAGAATAGACACTTACCACATTTGGGTCGACCTTCGTTACAGGTCCAGTAGTATGGCACGAAGTAGGTAAGCAAAGGAGGACATTTCGCATGGTGATAGCACCAATCGTGTTTCGCGCAGCACCTGTAATTAACCAAAATCTCATTCAATTCACTTTCATTCATTATTACTTTATAACTCATTACATTTTGCTACTTTTGAATTTTAGTTGAGCAATATTACTTGGTAAAGTCTTTAGTCTGCATAGCTTGTAAAACTTGTAATGCACTTTAAAATGTTAAAACGGTGGAAAAGGAAATGGAAACGCGTTACTCATTTTATGGTATTTGTGTTTTTAACATGTTTCATGTTTCATTTTTTGCGGATACATGAATAAAGTGCCTTTTCGGCGGCTTGTTAATTGTTACGCTAACATGTTTAAGGACCGAAATTAGCAATTGCATTGATACCGTGATTCTGTTTAGTTATATGTTTGTATCGTTTTACGAAAAATGTAACAAGAAAGTTGGAATAATGGGGGTGTTGTTGGTTTTCTCAAACTAGCACTTGTCACTTGGATGACATGTTCATTTTTTAGTTCACTTTTACTCGTTTGGACACGTGTAGGTGCTTACAAAGCGCAGATATGTACGAAGAAACCTACAAACTACAAACGTACATGTACAAGGTATAAAAGTAGCCTATCTGAAAGAAAGGAAAGAATGACCGAAATAAATAATACTTACCTGTCGATCCCATCAACTGTTAATCCACTGCCAAGGAATCCACAGTAGCATCCATAACCTTTGTAGGCAAGTGGATTACATCCCGTCGCACATACGACCATGTCGTACAAATGAACGACACTTCGTCGTGGTCTTCGATTCCGCATCATCAAATTATTATTGTCTTCACTAGGAAAATCTTCAGAATCCTCATCAATGCCTTCTGAATCGCTGAACCCATCTTGCAACTGTCCACTTTCATTTGAAGTACTGTTCAATCCTCGAAAAGGAGAGTCCTTTGATGGGCGTTCTCGTTCGTCGTAATCATCATAGTTTGTTTTGTTTGAGAATGCTGACAGTTTTGTAAGTTCTATTGATGACCCATTAAATCCGGAGTACCTATCTGGAATTACAGTTGTCAGAACCGAATCCACGTTACCGTTGTCAGTAATTCTAGGTGGTTTCTTGCGTCGATGACGATCTAATCTGAGCAACTCTGTTTTATCAGGTTGAGTTTCAAAGACATCGCTACTTTCTTCCTTCTTCTTATAATCGTTGACTTTTCTAGCTTTGTTGTCGCTCGTTCCATGGAAGGTATCAGGATGGAAATGAATACTAATTGAATTAAGCTCGTCCGGATTTTCGTCCTCTTCAGCAACGTCTTCTTCATGACCCTGTTGCTCTTCATCTTCGGTCTTCATTGGGGTAAAAGGAGACTCATCTACAATGTTATCATCGTGAACAGCATCTTCGTTGTGAACCGATTGCTTAGCATCAGAATCCGTCCCTGAGGTACTGGAAGCTCGCCATTGTTGACTAATAATATTTTCCAATGATGCAGGGGAAGTATTGACATTACTACTTCGTTTAGAGGTGGGTTTCAACATGGCGTCTTTGGATGTAAACCGAGCAAAGGAACGAAATTCGCTGTCTTCATCGTCTGTGTAATGATAATGATGATTAGAATCTGGAGACGGAAGTTGGATGGGAACAACGGGGAGTGATTGTGATTTTGCATCACGTAATTGTGATTTCAATTTGTCGGCAAGTGTTAAAGATGATTCTTCTCCATTTGGTTCGACATCATAAGAATTCTCCTTTTCATTTTCAGTGTCACTCTCATCCTGAGGAAGGTGAGGCTCAGTCGTTGGACGAGAAGTTGGACGTTCTGCGAAATGGCCAGGTTTGTCTGCGGTAGGATCCCTTTTCATATTAAGAAACGGTGGAGGGCCATCGTCATCATCATATGATAAGTGCACATGGGAATGAATGCCACTGCTACGATCAAGAAGGTCTTGACCGTCTTCGTGAACTGAAGAACTACGTTCGGAAGCGGCTGATGCGAGATCTGCATTATTGCTTGACACTGTGCTGAGTACTCTACTATCTTCACCAACCTCGTTACCTGTGACAGATCAAAATAGATTGATGATCAGTATAACATGCTTATTAATAGTGCATCTGTTACGTTAAATGTTCATCAAGCAGGTTAAAACGGTAAAAAATAGGGTATAAAATGTATATAAGGTAATTTTTATGTCTAGCAAAATGTGAGAAGTGAGAATTCCTTTTCGCTTTCAAGCTTCAAAGTGTAAACTTCTATCGCATTTTCCCACATTATTGTATCATTGACACAATGACAATACACCAAAAAAATACAATTTTTTGCATAGCATACAACTCTATAAGGTAGTGTAAACAGAGAAACGGTACAGCAAGAATTCACAAACTGTTGTCAATATATGCATCTTGTCCGAGGAAGTGTCTTCACCATTGTTACGTCTCACTGCTTCCGCTCGAAAGAAGTATAACTGTATAACAGTGACACTGTGTCACATCAGTTAAAAAGCTTTCAGTGGTTTTCTTTTTGACATTTCTTATGTGTTGTATTTATAATGCAATTTCATAGCTTATAGTTATAATATAATAAAGTGGCTATGACTATTACTACTTTGTATGCACTATATAGCCTTGCATAAGATTTAAATTGAAACTCTCAGACGATTTTGTCTTTTTACCATTTACCCTTCCTTCTTGACAATAATGCACTAATGTGAAATAATGACTGTAGGCATTTGGAGAATTTGGACCCATAGTTTCAAAAGCATTAGTTGTCCGTAGCCTGTAATATAGAAGTGCTACATTCTAATTCCCATTCTGTGGCACGTAACGGTACGTTAACAATAGAGATCGCATGTAATCTCTAAAGATGTAGTGAACGATATAGAGATCGAAAGTGTTCGAGGTTTAATGTTAATGTGAAGGCTGCAGCTGCTGAACCACGTGCCTGCATTAAAGCTACGGTTTTTTAGTTTACTAAAACGAAAAAATGAGTAAATAGAAACTTTTCAGCACATTCCTAAAGGTTTAGAATTGACATTGCATCGACTTGCCATATATAACAACGATTTGCAGTTTTTGCAGGCAATTTGGTAGTTTTTGTCTTTTTTGGGTATTTTTTGTCATTTGAAAATGAGTTTTGTAGCATTTACATTTATTATTCAATTCTTCTTTGAAAATGACGCTAAAGATCAAAGATTCCGTGGTGTGTCTGCTCTGAATGCGGCGGTAATGGATTTCCTTCCGCTCACGCTTCAAATGAAAAGTAAATTAAACGAAACAAAGGAGATCTGTCAATTGAGTCTTTTAGCACACGACACAAACAATACCGCCCACATATAAAACGCACACAAGAAATTAGAATTTATATCCAACAGTGAGTATAAGTCCTTTAACGCATAAAAAAATTGTGTGCACGTTCACATTTTCGCATAAAGCATTAAATATAATATTGTTTTATGTAACGGTTCAAAATCATAAAGACAAGTGCAACGGAAGATTTTTGGTTGTAAGACATACTGTAAACTTGAAAGGATATTAAGTTGTACTTTTCATTACAGGGCTCTATCCCCCACGATCTTAAGACTCTAATCTCTTTATGTTTATAATCATTCCTCATGTATGATTAAAAGGTATAGACAAACAAACATTCAACGCGCTGCAGGTTTCTTCATGGAATGGTGGTTTTCCACCGACTCTCGTCTGTAATGTGTAGCCACCTTGTTTTCGCATGATGTTTTATGAAGTTGGTATTTTATTACACGCGGACGCGATACAAACAAAAGCATAAAGAACCCAGATATTAACTCTGAGCCAGGCCTGTTAGACGTACTGTTTATTATATTCGTTTATTTCTTGTAGATAATTTAAAGTCGGCAAAATGTACTTTATCCTCAATGCAGTTCATAATAATATGCACTTTTTGGGCTTGGAGCCAGTCATACGCGTTACTTTCTGTTTGCACTCAAGAATTAGGAAGTTTATGAGCTAATTTCCTTTCTGCACGTTGTTTGTCTGCGTGTGTGCCACTGCCAAACGGAAGGAAGCAAAAGTAGGTTTACGCTCGAGAGAGTGGACACTTTTTGTCCAACATACGTACTTCTTCAACATTGAGCATGTCACATCACATTACTCTTTCCATGCCTTTGTTGTCAAAGTCTTACATAAATGAAATCAGTTCTCATCTCAGAGAGTAATATAAGTATAATATATACAAATATAACAAAAATGGAATTTGTACGGATTTTGTAATAGGAATTCTATAATAGGAAATCTGTCTTTTGTCCAAACCCCCAAAATGCTGTCTTTTCCACTTGCTGGGAACGGTGAACCATGGGAATTTCTTTCCCAAAAATGATATTTGATTTTCATACTACATTGTTATGATTACAAGCATTTCTTTTCAACAAATAGTGAAAATCTGGATGACGAGAACAAAGAGGACGCATAAAGGTCTGCGTCTGTTTTAAGCTGCTGATAGATACCGAAAGAAAACCTCGACAAAGCAAAAGACAGCGAACGAGTGAGCCAACCAACTCATTTTTTATAAGTCATTCTGACTTTCGAAGATGTGCGTTAATGTCAAGGCAAAGGAAGCGTGACATCGTTCCGCTGAAGAAACCCATCATCAAAGAAAGATACAATTTGTATTAAAACTAAAATTTTCGTTACCAAATAGTACCATAGTGCACAATACCAATACCCTTCTTGTGTACGCATTCTTGCATATTTTAAATAGGCACTGTAGCTGTAGCATTCGCAAAAGTGAAACAGTTCTGTATGCATATTTTGGGGTAGTCGCATTTAATGTATTTAATACAAATTGTGCAGTGATTCGCAGAAGTAATGCATGTAATAGGATTAATGTGATCTTCTTTCCTGCATCATACATGCTCATCTGAGAAGCTCATTGAACGATTGTCCAACGCGTTTTAAATGCAAAGTGCATAAAATATCTAGTTTCATACTGTAAAATCCGTTTTCTTTATCCTTTGTTATAAACATTTCCTGAGAAAGATGACGAAGGTAGTATTTTTTAAAAGCTGCAGTTTTCATATTCGTTTTTTACTGTGTTCTCCACTGCCTGATCCTGATGTCTAACCGGAAGTGATCTGTAAAAGTCCATGTGGAAGAATTTTTTATTCTAAGGACTAGTACAATCGTTAAATATATGGACTTTATGCGCAAATTGAGAAAGCTGCGTTTGGTGCATTTTGCACTTGTACTCACATAATGGTAAAAAGCATACAATAAATTTTTTGCGATTATTTTCACCTTTTAAAATTCAGTGAATAATAAAAGCAACTTTGCATTCATCAAGAAAAATCGGGAAGTGACTAAGTTCTCGCTGAGATGTTGAATATGGTCATGGACGCGCACGCGGTCGGTCAATGAAGGTTCAATGCTACTGTTGAACTGCTGTCAACAAGTTGGATTTTTCTGGTATACCAACGTGAAAGTTTTGATAAGCTTTGCTTTTAACTAACATAATTTGGTCTAGTAAGTTTTGCAAATGCAATGCAAAGTAGTGCAAATGGTCAGTTTAATTGTAATGTAATCAGAGTGGTCGTATTTATCAGGTGTATTAGTGTAAATTACGTGCTTGGTAGCACTGATTGTGAATGTAGTACATGAGTTCTGTTTCTTTTTGCATATTAAAGTTCACACTCAAACTGATTTTTCTGATGTTTCTCACCTGCCAATCGTGTTAACCTGTTAACGAAGGTTACTGAAACTGCAATGCACAAACAACTTCATGAATTATTGCATTACTCTATTTTTTCATCAGTTTTGACATTATGATTTTGCTTTCGTCACACTTTTGTTCCTGTATTCAAGTTTTTTTTATCTACTTACGAAATTTTTTGTATTCATAATTCTAAGAGTAATTCTATTCTTGAAAAGTTGGTGCAGCCATAGTGCATAATAAAGATGTTACGACCGCGCCACTGTCTACCCCAATATTACAAGTGATGTTTGTGCACTTTAAAATAACAAGAAGGTTGTAATTATTGTTACTCTCAAGTCTCAAGATTGTAATTATGATGAACAATAGGTCTCTTTGTTTTTTGAGAGAACGTTGACGCGGCTAAGTCTGGATTTGTTAAGACGTGTACGGTTTACCGTTTACCATGCCCAAAGATTTGGTTTTGTGAAGCTTACATACAACGTTTTTCATCGGAATAACTGTCACTGTCACGCCTTGGTCTGCCTTGGTCTTAGATCGTGCAATTGACTATATTGAAGGCATTGCATAGTGCCATTTTCTCGTACTGAATAGATTCAAATAGCTGAACTGCAAAGTATAGGAGTTATAGGTAAAAAAAATCTATACAAAATATAAAAAGAATCAAGATGCAGTCAACGAAGCTGACGTGCATAAAAGTAAAAGTGTTCTCATTTTCTTTTCATCATCGCCGATTTACTATGAAGATGTCATAGTCGCCAATGCTATTGATGGAGACCATTAACAAGGTATGCAGGAATGCACAGAAGAAAGGATGAACATTTTGAATTGTATTGACAGACAAAGAGACCACAAATGCAGTGATGAACCATGAACTGTGACACGTAACTTGGGTTGGGATTGGGATAAAAAGTGTCAAGTTTATTTTTGCGTATCTGTAAATTGAGATTTTGAGATGTAAACCGTTGCAAGATTACTTCAAATAACTCCAAAAACCAAAGCAAATTGACTACTTTGCATAATGCAGTAGCATTAAGCCATAAATACTGTGATGAGTGCATGAGTGCATCCATGAAACCACAAGACCAACTTTGCATTGATGTTAATTTTGGGGTATTTTTCTTTTCGGTTTGATTTACTCTTGTGGGATATTTATAATTTTTGAGTACATAGAAGAGCGCAAAGACACACAATTCGTACAATCTGATCCACGATTATGATACAGCATGTCGAAAAAGTGTTTATGACTTCAATCACTTCAATTCCTTCAGTAGGATTTAATTCATTTTAATGCTTATATTACAGCTATTACAGTTGAGTTCGGCTACAAAACTCTATACTTTGTTTCTGTTTTCCTTAAAGTGAAAGTTTGCGCATTAAGTCAACGAATGGACGCAACTTGAAACAGAGACTGAGTGCATAAAAAATAGCACTGCATTGTGTGAGTTATTACCGCGAATTTGTATCATAACTGTAATTGCTAGGAGGAAATGCTGACACGATGTGTCCGTTCCAAGCAGATGCAAGATCATTGGCCAAGTTTAACTATCATGTTTCTGAGATGGGCGAGGCTGGCTACGAGAACAAATTCTATGAAATTCTCAAAGCATATTATGAGAATTGTTGCCAAAAACTGCAACTTTTTATATAGCCTTTGCCAAATTACAAACCGATTGGCAATTTTTGGTTGGAAGAATAATACCACTTTTTTACAAAAAGAAAGGGAATATTGTCGTTTTGTTACGTCTTGACAGTTTGTTGGTTCGTGGCATTGCCCTTTAATGTACAGTATACATTGCAAGGATGTTACTAAGCCACTGTAACGGGTTTTAAAGACTTTTTCCTCTCTTTTTGTGGTTTACAATTGAGGATACAATATGTCTAGTGGGCCGTAACGAGACCAAAATGAAGGCTTTTTGTACTTTTGTGCTTACGTTTTACTAGTCTTATTTAAGAGACTTTCCCTACTTTGACTACATAACTGTCAACAAAAGTTACCACTACTGCCTACTTTAATTTCACTATTATTATCATTAATATCATGAAAGGACAAGATTATAACTGCATTCTTGTAATACACATTTTATTCGTGTTTATGAACCTCTGTAACTTTTGCAAGGTATCTATATTTTTGATACGTACTATAGAAAAGTACGGACCCTTTCTTCATGAACCTTCACGAAACATCACCTTCAATTAAATGAATTTTACTCAAAACTAGATTGATCCAAGACTGGCCTTTATATAATATAATTCCCGATAAATCTATACTTTTACCACTTTCGCAGTACTATATAGTTTTGCATTTTCGCTA
>JABASF010002213.1:0-16090 GCA_019776145.1 Harlomillsia oculata
TGATAGTAAGTTGATAACCAAAGATTGGAATTTAAGTTGTCCATACTATTAAGTTGGTATTTCGTCATCCCTGGAAAATTTCATGGAGATTATGGAGACAAGATAAAGTTGGAATGGGGCGGGGCGATCATGTCTTGATGTGGACTGAAAGACGATGAGCCAGCCGCTTTTAATAATAGCGTGCAAAAATAAGTTTGACTTTGTGTTGAAATTGTGTGCAAATATTGGAAAGGAAAGCTAATATTCAATGCATAACTTATGCTTTAGCATGGTGTGTCTGGTTGGCTCAAGTCGTTTGGTGTGTTGACAATCCGAGGATCGATTTCCCTCGGGAAAGGAGGAGAAGGACTCAAAGTCTATTGTGTGCTACAGCCAAATGTAAGCAATCAATCATTTCCAAATATCTCTCTCCTGAACTCCAAATCCGACCTCTGGTCGAGCACCGCCAATTCTCATTCCTTTTCTTTACCCGGCTAGGCCAGAGTCTCTGTATTAATGTCAGATCGAGTCTGCCTCTTCTCCTTGTGGCAAATGGCACATTCCTCCCGAGACTCTCTCCTCCCGTCTGTCATGTCATGTCAAGCCATTCTGTAATTCAACAAAGTCAGCACACCAAAAAAAACAAAATGCTTCTAACAAAGAATCCTTTGGTCATTATTCGCTTATCCGGAGGATAAACGCTTTAGCCTCCTCACACAGCATTTCTATACGTCATGAATCTCACGAAGAAGAAGAACACCCGCACTTTATCATTCATGTCCAATTTGGCTTCCGATGATGACAAACTTATTACGAATCCCGATCCCATCTTCAAAAAGACAACAGAGCACACGTGTCACCACCACCGAGAGAGATTTCCGGTGGTTCAGGTTCTGTGCGGTGCAGCAAGTGACAAGAAAAATATAAGTTTAATGAGATAGACTGATAGGCTGAACGTGCTTAGGATTCTTATGAGTTTTTTTGCAGCCTTTTCCAGTGCTTGTCATGTGTGCTGAGGCAGTGTGCGAAAACTCGGTACATTAGTCAGAGTGGATGAGCAGGGAGAATGGCTGGAAAAGTTGGTGTCGCATGATTTGACTCGCTTTTGAAACACTTTTGCACTTGGTGCAATTGTTCGGAATTGAAAAGACGATGGAAAACTTGCAAGAGACTCTCTTTTGTGAAACGAGACTGAGTCTCAAGTGAACAGAGGTGTGACAAAAGGGAAGAAAGCACATGTACACATCGCACCATTTTCCCATCTTCCGCCAATGTCTTCCAGAATCTTCTCACGGCTTCTTCAACTCTCACAAGGTTAAAAAAGAATTTTTTTCTGGAGAATCAAAATTCATGCAAGGAAAAGTTTTTGAAGACCATTTTCCATGTTTAAGTAGGTTCAAATGAGCTCCTGTTTCCCATACTTGTTATCTTCAATGTCCTTTCTTCTTATTCTTTCTAGTGTAAACTCAAATGAAACAAAATGGTACGAATTGTTTCAAACATTACGGAAAAGAGGTCAACCAAAAAAACATATTCACCCGTTTTTTAACCGGGTTTTTAACAACGGATTTGGATTTTTATGAGTCAATTTATGTATTCTTTGAAGGTGGAAACGGTCACTTAAAAAAGCCAAGGAGGGAAAATGTTCGTAAGTTGCGTGATGGAAAGGCTGTCCAGTCGTAAACGAAACAAAAAGGTTTTCTTTTGACTCAAAATACGATTTTTTGTGATATTTTTCAGTCGAGTAAAGAAGATTTGAAAGTAGCCTTCCCGTTCCACACATCCACATCTTTGTAGGAGATCCGCTTTCCAATTTTTCACTCGGGTTGCCTATTTGGCCCTTCCCTGGAGACTTTCCCTAGGGCACCGTCTGCAAATCATGACCAGCACTCATAGCAAATTGTCAATTCACATCTCTTCCAGCCTGGTCCAGGGACGTCCCACCGCACCCGCTTCCGGGGAAATCAATTCTCATTTCATTTCTTTCCAGAAAATTGACAATGGGTCGGTTTTTTTCGCCTACAATCCTTACACGTACGCTTGTCTCGTTTCCCGCCTTCATATTCCCCCATTGTCGATTCATAGTATCCTTTCAATAGACCTTACTATGTCCCAACATAACCCAATTGCCTCCTCTTTCCTCTATATAACGCACATTTCAACTCGTTTTACTACATACACACACCTTCCCAAAATCGTACCTTTGTGCAAAATCAGAATCCCCGAAATCCGGAAAGTATAGCTTCAATAGTACCAAAAGCAATAACAATAATGGGTAATGTAATACCCGCACGATCCGCAATGCGACTTGAACGTGTAAAGATGAAGAATGGGCAAATTGTTGAGAACAGAAAATCTATTCTTTCTCCTTGTCAAGTGTAGTTTTGTAGCATGTGCCAAAAAGTACCCCAAAACAGAGTTAGCACATCGAAACACAATCAAAGAAAGCGTCTTTGTTCCACAGAGCTGAACATTTTGATACACACAGCGTCACATCCGATTACGCACGAGGAACGGAAGGCCAGTGTTTTTGGAAAGGTGAAAAATATGAAAAAAAGGAGATAAAAAAGAGATGAATGGACGAAGAGCTAATGTGGCTTTCATTTTTCAATTGAAAGTGGAAATCAGAAGCCATTAAATTGACAATTGGCCTGAGTCGACGGTTGCAGATGAAGAGCCGTGGGTTGCGTGATTGGAGGCGGAAATAGATTATGGGAGCTACAGGCCGCATCTCGCATCTCTCCCAGGTGAGAGAGAGAAAGCAGAAGAAGTGTGTCTCTCGTCTCTCTTTTCCCTTTTCTCTCTTTTTACATTCTCTTACAGTTTGTCTGTGGTTTTTCCCGTTGCCACTTGCCACGTTCAACCACATTTTCTCTTCTCTCGGACTCAATCTCCAGGACGCACGTCGCGCCCTTGCAATTCTACAGGCATCCGGTGCGATGGTGAGTAATGGTCCTTCGAGAAGAATTTAATTTATTACCCGGGAGTCTCTTGCCATTAAATCACGACCTCGCTCTCCAGCTCCTTTCCACTCAAAACCGAAAGAGAAAATGCAGAGAAAGCCACTCATGTCCCCATTATATGCACACACATACTCTTTACAAACACCACAATTTTATCTTAACTTGCAAGCGTTCAAAATTTTGAGTGACTTGATTATTTATTTATTATTTATTTTATTTTCATTTAGGTACTTTAATATTTAATTAGATTCATTCCAAACACATTACAAAAACGCAATATAAAACTAAAAATAGAATATGTGGTACATGTGCATAAATGAAAATTTCATTTTCATCCCTTGGGAAATGTAATAAGGAAGAGTACAAAACTCATTTTTCAAGCTGAGTAGAGAGAAATGAATGAAATTAAAATGCGGAGCTCTTCCTCCTGTCTCGTCACTTGGGTGTGATGAAGTGCCCGTCTTTTTGCAAAAAACTGCATTTCAAGTTTCAACTAACTCGAACCAAACAACCAACGCAAGCGAATGTGAAACAATTCAGTACAATCTTCCTTCTTTACTTCATTTCCTACCTCGCCTACCTGGCTTGACTTGGTTTGGCTGGAACTTCAATTCTGTAATTCAATTGATCGCATTTCATGCACTACGTTGAACCTGCACTTTTCACGCTCACGTGAGCTGTGAGCATTTATTCCAGCATGCAAATTCGGTTCTTTTAGAACAAGATCCAAAAATGGCATTAATTGCGCGTTATTGGTTCTTTGTCGGGAAGACAATATGGCTTGAAGGTCTGGAAGAAGTTGTGGAATGCATGGAACGGTGGAACCCTGGAAGTTATTTTTACTGGACATTAAAAGAGCTGAAGAGTGGAGTTAAAAGATGAAGGAAAGTGTATTGGAGGAGAAAACAAGTTGAATGGATAGAAGCAAGTTGGTCTCTCTTCTCTGTTGTTGAGATGAGGACAAATGAGGGTTCGTATTGGGAGATAAGCGTCTTCTTCGTTTTACGATGGGCCATAGACTCGTCTTTTCCCTTTTCTTGGGGTCTCCTTCATTCTCCTTTGTGTGCTGGAGTGGTCCTTACACCATTAGTCGGAGTCAGTCAAGACAAGACTTTTTGTGGTGAATTGGTGAATGAGCAACTCTGACTACTCAAAGAAGATCAAACGGATCCCATTATAGAATCCAGAGCAGAGGAATGCTGTGCTGTGCCACCAGGACACGGCACGGGGAGCAGAAAGAGAAAAGAAGTCAAGTCATCCTTCCGTTGTTACTCCCAAATTCCGAAATGACGAGTGATAGCAAACTCAATATGCACTGCACGATGGAACCATCCGTGATTCTCATCTTCCAACAAAGTGCTCTGGGACAAACCAAACCAATGAAAATGAAACAAAAAAGGAATCAACTTTTCCATTCTTCATCCAAATTTTCCGAAAAACGACCACGGACCAATCCAGTCTTTCAGTCTTGTCCATTATGTGAATTAAACGAAATCATTCACAAATCTGAGTACATACCCGATCAAACTTTAAGATATTTTCAATCAAAGTAATCACTATACTCGTGAAAAATTATACAAAATGGCGTTCTGTAATGAAAATAATTTAAATTGATAAAAAATTGCCATAATTTTGGAACGTTAACTTAACATGCTCTTGTGCGTGCTGTGGGACGTGACGTTTTTGTAAGTCGTCACATGGACACGACAGTCGATTCGACATTCGACAACCCGCACCATCACTTGCCAAAAAACACAAACTTCTTAGTTTCCTACTCGCAGTCGCAGCCCGCAGCTCTGCCTGTATGAAATGTTAGTTTTCGACACTTATTGCATTTGTCAATTTTGCGTGATTAATATATTGTGTTCACCATTTCATGATTTTATTAACTCAGACTCGGATAAAAACCTGCGCACGGCAGCATCTTTTACATTTTATTTTTAGAATTTGGAAGCATGAAGCATGAACAACAATCTTGGAAAGACAACCCTGATCTTGCTCAATAACACATCAGGGATAAAAATACGGGCTTGTTCAAATGCAAATGGGTTTAAAAATGAGCAATATTGGCATGAGGGGAGGTTAATTAGACAGGATGCAGGATTTTGACAATTTGCATAAAATAATAGCCAAAAAAACTCACAAGACAAAAGCCAAAGCCACTTGCACTAGCCTCTGCGCACAAAAATTGAATGGGAAGCAGCAATATTCACATTAAAATTACTTGTGTAACCTGTCAGTAATTTGCAAAGGGGTTTGCAGATTGCGGAATAGCGTAAAAAAATCCGTCTCTACTCCATAATTTCATCTTTTGTGACTTTAATGGCAAATAAATGCACACTTTATACTTGCGCATGCAAAACCTACATTGTTGTTTTTATGCACAATTTAAATTCCAGTATTTAGTATTCCTGGTTGCTGCATACATTGTTGCTACTACGTATGGCTATAATAGTTATCCTTTTTCTTGGCATATTGTACGAATGTGCACGGAGCGCTGTTTTTGTGTCGCTAATTTCTTTCTTGTCTGAGACTTCGTCTCGTTTCATGAAGTCACGGTCACGATCACGAGCTATGGATTCTATGGATGATGATAAATTGAACAATAAACGATAGATTTATGAGATTATATGACTGGACCGACGAGACGGTAATTGCATGTGTCCACTTATTGATGATCTCAGAAATCCGCAAATATGGAAATTCCAAAAACTGCTCATTACATATTTAAATTGATGAATTAATTCCATGCAGGAAAATAAGTTTAGGAAATATCCAGTGGTGTCGGTATAAAAGCTCCAGGATCCAGGCCCAGTCCGTGAGCTTTACTTGCATTTTGCATTTATTCTGCATTTTCAGCACCTTTTGGAATTTTGAAATCATGGTTTCAACACTTTTGCGAATCTCTTGTGCCATTGTTGTCATTGTGGCAGTGGGTCATGTTCTGGGAGCGACTGTCAACATCATCGACGTTTACAAACCCCAGGTTTTCGACTACGCTGTTCTCCGGAACCAGAAACCAGTCGTTGTCTTTTATTACAACAAGTACTCATTCAAACATTGAAAATCTTTTCAAATTCGAATCTTTTCAACAGTTCATAAACTCATAAATCATTTTTTTTGAAAATAGGGAATGTCGCCCATGTCGATGGATGCTTCCGATTCTAGAGCGAATGGCCCGTGACAAATCTCAATCCATGTACTTGGCCAAAGTGGACACTGACAAAGTGCCACAGGTCATAGAGGAACATGGAATCGTGACCTATCCGACTACCAACTTAATCCGGAATGCAGAACTTGTTGACCAAGTTGAAGGCGGGGACTGGGGAGCCATCAAATCACTTTTTAATCGAGCAGCAATGTAAATCTCATTCAAGTGCAATTTATTAAAAATAAACCAATTAAAAATACAGTCTATGAAAAACGCACTCTTTTCCGGAACTGACTTGACTCAATATGGTTATTAGCATCCAGTCACGGTCATAAGAACGTCATATTTGACTTTTATTCAAAAAAATACACCTGCAATTTTTTGAGCTGGAAATTGGTGATTTATGGATTTTTCATAGTCACGAACCTGGACCTCACCTCAATCCTCATCCTCGTCACCTGAAACGCCACGTGCTGCATCTCGCATCCCAAATTACTCATTTGAGAGTTTTCATATAAAAAGGAACGTTTCGAACAGGTGAGTTGAATCTCATTCATTTGCTCATCTGTAGTGAAAGTGAACACATCTTGAACAAGTTTGGCCAATATTTTCTGCAATGGCTTCTGTAGTCAAGTTNTGCGACATGTGCCACACTCAACATTCTGGACATTTACTCAAAGCCTGTTTGGAATTATGCAGTCTTGCGAAGCAGCAAACCTGTCGTGGCCATTTACTACAACAAGTAATTAGTAATTAGTTAGAATTTAGTTAACATGAAATGTTTACATTGTCATCATTTTTGTAAATTGTGAATGAATTGTATTGCAGAGCTTGCGCTCCTTGCGAATGGATCCTTCCACAAATTGAACGCGTCGCCAAGAAAAAGTCCGAGTTGATCTACCTGGCAAAGGTGAATACGGACAAAGTACCCGGACTTGCCGACAATCACGGAGTCACCCGGTTCCCAACAACCAGAGGTATCTTCCAGGGTGAAGTTGTGGACGAGGTCGAAGGCGGAAGTTGGGGTGCCATTGTCAACCTCATCAACAGAATGTCCAGACTCAAATAAAACAAGAATCCCGAGAACTCAATCTCATATTCCCCCTGTTTTCATTTGTTTACAATATTCCTTCCTTCATTCCCGATGATGCTCTGTTCTAATTCTTTTATCATCCATTTTGATTTTTACAATAAAATGTCATAACATTTTAATTAAAGCTTTCGTGTCATTGTAGCATTGATCTAAACGCACATCCTTGTAAATGTATAACACACTCGTCCACAACGTTTTATCAGCAATCCACGAAATCTGTAATCTAACCATGCGCATGTGATAATTATTTGCCAGTATCTTTTTTCGTGTTCTATTTTTGGAATTCGCAAAAATGAACAACGTAATACAGTTCAGCATATATGACGAAGACGAATCTCAATTCTCAAAATAGAACAGTCTAACTTAAAACTTCAAAATCATCTGACTTGCAGAAAACAATTGTTTAGAAATAAAAATAAAATGGCAAATCAAAAAGACCAAATCAAAATCTACGGAAATGACAAATTATCGGACCGTGTGAACGTGTTTCAACAAAAGGTAGAGAAACATGTGCAAAATCAAAAATCTAATCCGTTTTCAGAGCAGTTTGAAAAATCTGGTGTTACGAGTGCTGGATTGAGCAAAGATGATCCCAGGTGAGAATTATTTATAATTTAAATTCCAATGAAACTATTAAACTCCTTCGAGAACATTGGAACGAGGAATTATACAACAACTTTGATTAATCTATTTGCCAGGTACGGAAGACCACCTGAAGGTAGTAAAACAGAATGGCGTGGACTCAAAGCACATTCGCACATCAGCAAGGAAGTGTATGAATTATGTCGACTCATTAAAGAATACGGGGAAGAGCAATCTGATGGATCTGTCGTCATTAGGTGTTACGAGTGCTGGATTGAGCAAAGATGATCCCAGGTGAGAATTATTTATAATTTAAATTCCAATGAAACTATTAAACTCCTTCGAGAACATCGGAACCAGGAATTATACAACAACTTACTTTGATTAATCTATTTGCCAGGTACGGAAGACCACCTGAAGGTAGTAAAACGGAATGGCGTGGACTCAAAGCACATTCGCACATCAGCAAGGAAGTGTATGAATTATGTCGACTCATTAAAGAATACGGGGAAGAGCAATCTGATGGATCTGTCGTCATTACATTTGGTGAACTCTTTCAAATGTACACGGTCATCTCCAACAAACTAGTCGGAATGTTGTTGCGAGCTCGCAAACACGGCTTGCTCCACTTCCAAGGGGAAATGCTCTTTCAAAGACGAGATGACCATGTCATCGTCACTTTGTTCCCCATGGACCCCGACGATGAGGACGAAGACGAAGAGCCTGCTTAAGTGCTTAAGAACCATGTCATGTCATCATAATCAAAATCACTTGTTTTATGAATCAATATCAATTTTATTAACATTTCAAGAAAAAGAAAGCAATAAATTATTTTTTCTGCACTACAAAATTGGAAATAGTCTGTATTTTGGTCACGAAAAGTGTACATTTAGTCTTCTCGTCGAAAATGTACGCAATAAACGTGTGCTTGACATCAAACAAAGTAGGATCGGCGAGCGCCGCCCTTCCTTGAATTTGAGCTAAACAAATCAATCAATTAATTATTATTCAAAATAATTACTTGGAGATTGTAGCTGAAATTCGGACAACGCAACCAACCTGCAGATACAGCCGCAGCCTCCGTTCCGTCTTCGTCAACTGAAATGAATGCTTTCTGAACGATTTTGCTCACGTACAAATCCTTCTCTTCAGACATTCCCCCAAGGTTTGCATTTGTTGAGAAGATTTCTTGAACACCCAACTTCATTCATTAATACAATGAATTAATTAATGTTAATTGACTTAAACGTTCATGAATGCATTGTTAATTGTTGTACACTCATCACATTTTGAAAAATGGGTACGAAATCATGGATGGACTCTAATTTGAACTTGGGAAGCACAACTGAAACGAGTTGAGACTCCGGGATGACTTTTTCGAAAATAGCTTGGAAAGTGAATTCTTCTTTCCCAAGCTCACTTTCCACTGCTTCCATATCCTTCATCTCATTCGGGAGGATGATGACCATGTAAAATCGGTCCAGTCCTTTTCCTTTGTTCTGAAATTAATTATCCCGTCATGTAATTAATCTTAATTAATACCTATAAGAAGCTGCTAAATGAAAATCACTTTGTAAGGAAGACATGCAACAGAGGCTGGAAAAGTGTCCCCAAAATGTTTGTATGGAATCGTCATTGTCTTTTGCATCTTTTGAACCTGTTTGCTCTCCACTTCACCTCCGCGTCCTCGAAAGAAAAAATCTCCAAAATTCTTCTTGTCTTTGGGAAACTTGTTGGTCCATTCCGCTTTGAAATATACGGCGTTAATGAGAATTAGGCGAGTCAGCTCATCCAGGTCAACTATGTCAAACCAATCGCTATTAAACATTTTTTTCCTTTTTCAATTTCAATTCGGTTATTGTCTTCAGACCTGGAGAAATTATTCTAGAAATCTTTTTATTCGTTTGAGTGTTGACCCAAGTATTGATTGCAGTGGCAGCCTTATTTGCACTTGCAAAATCGATTTGCTCAGTGGATGATTTGAAAAACTTGGTAATGTTGGCATTGTATTCGCTTTTGAGCGCAACATTTTTTGCAGCGTAGAGTTTGTTGGCTATTTTTAATGTGAACCCTTCATGAGTTCCCTGAAAATTAAAATCCAAGTTATATCTTCTGACTTCTGACCCGTGAAAGACGTTATCAAAATGAAATCACCTCTATTGTCTCCATGAGAGAGCTCATTTGCTCCAAAATTGAAGATAAGTCATCCTTCTCCTGGAGATGAAGACCTTTCCGAAGCTCGGCTCCAGAGTTTTCCATTGCTCCCGGAAGGAGCATGGACGTAAGGATTGACGCACTCAGCGGGGAAAACATGTAATTTTGATACATTTTCGAGTTGCTCACTTCCTGGAAAAAGGATTCCATTCATTTTCGGAATCGTAAATGGTAATTAGAATTTAATCAAGTCAGTCACCATCACCATCATGTTTATATAAGACAAAGTTTGCATTGTACTTTGTTGGAAGACGTGGGAAACTTGCTCAGCAAACCGTGAATCGCATTACTCGAATCCCAATTCGCTGCTTCCATTGTTGACACGGGGTCAAATAGTAGATCCGCGATAAATAACACTAACAGGAAAAAATGCTCCATACTTTTATTAACACGCCTGTGCGTCATTTAATTTAGCGTGTGATAAGTACGACAATCGAAATTCTAATCAAGTTCAGTAATAATTATTTTTATCAATATAATATAAAGTTATATACACAATACTGATATCGAGGGTCTATCAATTTCTAGCTTGGATTTGATTTGGGATCACTGAAAGTATTTTATTAACTGTATGGACAAAATGAAATTGTGATTGTGACTTGTGAGTCAGTCAGTGTCAGTCGAAAAGGAAAGAATTTGCGACATTCTAGCGAACACAATGATAACGATGTAAATGTAAAATGTAATGAATGAAAAATACTAATAATTTTTTAGAATTCCAATTTCCAACCAATAAAAATTTTTAGTGTTCTTAAAAAATTAACGTTCCTTTGTTCTCATATCCCATCCCAGCAACCAACCAGAGGTAACTTTCCAAAGTTTCGTTACCATTTTGTTTACATCATTATTTTAATTTTTAATGTCGTGTACGTAAGTCGTCAGTTTTTGATTGGAGATTATGATTTTATGATTATTATGTTTACGATATACGACGGTCATAAACGTTTCAACAACCGAAGCATTATACTTGTACGTTTCAATTATTTCAATAACTGATGAGTGTTAAGTGATGACTAACTGAAGTTTTACAAAATTGCCGTGTTAAATATGGAGTTCAAAACAAATCTAAAGTTCGTCATCAAATGTCAAAAGAATAGCATTTTTGCATTCTTCGCCTTTTGGGATTGCAAAATCAGGACTACGTACTCTCAGTCAGTGTATGAAAACATGAAAAAATGCTTTTGTTTGAGCATTATCCCTAATGAATTACGCTGTAAGTGATTAAAAATGGTCATGATTAGATTATGTTATTACGCCCTGCAAGAATCTGTATAAAACGATGATAGAATGCAATTGCAAGCATGCATGGGAAATAGGACTGATTCTTCTAGCGGAAATAGCACAATTCTTACACAATTCTTTATTGACCAACTCACAAAGCCAAATGTCTTTGTCTCGCTCTTTTGTCTTCAAAGCATCAAGATTGATGTGCACAAGTGCACTCGATAATTAGCGTGTTATCTGTCAGTGTTGAAACGTTGAGGGAGATATCAAATTAACAATTACAAACACATTATGATGCGAAAACGGGACGTGCTTCACAAACATGACATGTGGGGATTTAGTTACAAACATGCAAAAATAATCAGTCAGAGGAATTGTCATTCAAAATGACCAAATTGAGAATATTGTCCCTATTCATTCTGTGGACCGAGTCATCGAGTGACATTTTTGCACACTCACATAACGCGGAACACACACAACGACACATCGGGCATGGAAAAAGGACTCAAAAATAGTAGGCAAATAGTTGGGAAAACGTGTTAAGGATACTTTTCTTCACAATGATATGATTATTATTACTGTGTGGGCCAAGGTGAGGGAATAATCGACGCGTGTTTCTTGGTTTTGGTTCCTGCTCTCTTTTGTGGTGGTGATTGAATTTTGAGGTTTAAGCCGGGCTACCTGTGTAATTCACTGTAAAATTGGATTCTAACACAAAAACCAGAACCCATTGTGAGAACAATTAACTCAAAGAAGAAAAAGACGACGACGACGATGGGAAGTCAAGTCTGCGTCATGTGCAGTCTACCAAGACACATTAGGCATTTTGGCTATATGCAACGGCCTTGGTATCAGGAGTCATGACACTCAAAAAGGCAGGGCTCTTACACATTTTTTTTGTGCTAACAACAAACTACCAATTTCAGCTGATTATCAACGTAAACTTGTTGTTTTTAGAGCTAATAAAACTCGCGTAAATTAAAAACATGCCTAATTTTGTGATATTCCATCATCATTCCGTGCAATAAACTGACAACTGCATTTAATGAGAGCAATTAACGCGTGTCCCTTTTTCTGTCCAACAATGAAATGACACATGTTTTCAAAATGATAATCTGTTGGTTGCTCCTGTGTTGTGTCAGAATGCGGGAGAGGAGAATGAAGCAATGAATTGTTTATGAGAATGAGTGAGGTCGTTGGATAATCTCAAGTTATGCTACAATAACCGCTAACTAAGACACATAACCAACATTGTCCCAAATTGCCATTGTTCTTGGTCTTTGGTCACTTTGCAACCCAAAACTCGCCTTTATAACGCTTTACGTTTGTCATTTTTGCCTCAAGTATCCTTTAATTCCAGGACAGACATGCAATCTGCAATGGATAATGCAAAAACTGCTAACATATGGAATGTGTTTGATTATGTTATGATTACGTTATGTAATTTTAATATAAAAGTGTACGCACTGTCAAAAAAAGTCCCAAGGGAACTTTAAAAATGTTTTTGGGGAGACTTTGTGTGTGTGTCGTTACAAAGGACAAGTTTGTTAGTTACCCTCGATTGTTGTTATTGCTCTTTTTTCATTGTTATGTAGATTCAAAATGAACAAGGGATTTTGTCATGTCCTTTAATTACGCATAATTGTAAATACTATCAAATAAGGCTAGTAGTTCGTCGTCATTGCTCCAAGAATGATTAAAAAAACTACAATGAGACAAAAGCCGCCGTGTGGATGTGGACTTTGAGAATGAGCGTGAGAAAGAGGAAAATAAGCGTAAAATCAAGTGTTCAATGTGGAAAAGTGCTTTTTTCTTTATGTCAGACACATTTTGATCGGGGGATAAAACATGGATTTGAGATGATAATCGTTTCAACAAGTATCATGATTTCAGCATTCTATGGAAGAGGTTTTATTGATTTTTTTGTTGGGGTGTCGCATTCAAGAGAACTGACAACAGTGTCCAATTGTCACACGAGTACCACCTGAGGTAGGGATTTTGCGTGTGTGACACGTATAGTTTACAATATACATACGATTTGCACTTGGTTTTATAACAATTCAAAGGAGCATGAGGAGCAGCAACAACACGTGCAAAAAAACTGATTTTTTGTGTGCTAAAATCCCCCTGCGGTTTTGGCACTTTGTGGTCTACCCTTCACCATTGCATTTTGCCATATCACAAGCCCTTGATCATTTCCCGTCATGTTTTTTGGGTTCTTTCTTGTCATTTTGGTGACACTCTATTCCCTTGTTACTCTTGTTACTGATTGAGCAAAAGGGAATTTTTTGCCAATTTGCAATTCTTGCTGCTGCTGTTGGCCATTTTTCAATCTTTTGTGATTGAATCTTGGATCCAAGAGTCTAAGAGACTGTTGTTGTTAATTTGCACGTGCATTGTCAAAGTCAGTGCTTGATTCGCTCGTGTGCCTCCGGTCCTTTTGTTATCCGCGGAACACACAACAGAGATGCAGATGTGAAGTTAATTGGGTTAAGAGTTAAGACGTAACGCATAGCTCTCGTTTTACTCTTATTTAACGTGTCTCAAGTATGTCGTTATGAATGGGAAGTATTGTTGAATTGTTATGTTGTTGCAATCTTTGAATCATTTCTCATTTTATATTAAATGGATTAATCTAAGGTACAATGACAACATCCATTTGCTTATTAGGTAGGAAAATTGGTAATTTTCTGGGCCAGCCACGGGCCACACGCCTTCACTATTAAAAACCTTGTGTCAAGTCAAGTCTCTCTCGTAATTCGTAATCCTAAACTAAACAATAACACGCAATGGGAGAACGGAGAACGTGACCAGATCAGTGACAAGTGCCCATGGGTCCATGTCCATGTCAAGTTGTCATTGTCACATGCTCATGTCAATAATCCCACAGAAAATGTCAATCTGTTTAATTAGTTTACTTGTTTACTCAAAAACCAAAGGACCTTAAACCTACCATCGGCATTTCCATTTGACATAACTGTAAAAAAAATGACACGCTCTTAATTGCAGTTTCACCTGGACAAATTAAAACCCGGAAAAATGTTCCCCGTCAAATTAAACGACACACACCCTCTCAGAGTCAGCTAATTTTAAGATGTTCAAAGATTGTGTCATGGGAGGGTTTGCAGTATTTTTGCACTGCGAATTAAGCGTGCAGATGGAAAGTCGTGATTTCCTCTTATTGTACGACGCGGATATCAAAAAAATATGGTTTTTGAGCAATGACAAAAGTAATTGCCTTGTCTGGATTTCATATGAGATGTTGTCTATAAGATTAAATAATGGTGGAAAAGGCGAGTGAGCAACATAAGGAACTGCTCACTTGAGTCTCGTCGGTCGACATTTCGTAAACAAAAGGTGAAGCTTAAGTAGTTTGAGCTACGGCAGGCATACACGCGAGTGGATTTGCGATTTGCGAATGGGACATGCGAGCATGAGAAGTGATAATGAGAAGTCTGTTAAACTCGTATGTATTATGTAGTGCTCCAAAGAAGTGCAAGTGACCGACGACGCGACGACGACGACAGTCGACAGTGCAAGTGTTTAGTGTTATGGTGGGGGTGGACGTAAGAAAAATTGGGACACAACAATGCAAGACATGGTTGTTGTTGTTGACAGGAGCATGAGGAGCGGGATGATCGTGTGTGTGAGTTGGAGTTCCCATTGGAGCCAAGTGCCAAGGTGCTGGTGGTTGTGCATGGTGCGGATAGGATGTTTATGTGATGTGAAAACAATCAAGATTAAGAAAAACTCTGCATTGCAATAATGCGAAATGCGAAATGCGACCTGGTCGTTATTTGCGTTTCTGTGCCCTTCTATTGGCGTGGTGTGACCACGAAACGAGTCCGTCGGACTATATAAACCCGACGCTTTGCCGGTTACAAGTCACAGTCCACTTTTGCTTTCTTGCAAAGTCAGCTCAACTTTCGGATTTTCAATCCTCAACAAACCCTCAACTCTTCGCAATGGCCAAGATTGTTGTAAGTCCCATTACAACTAATAAATTCTCTCATTCTAAACTATTTTGAGAACAATTTTTTTTCAAAATTTTGGTTTTTTTAAATTCTTTAAATGTAAAGGCTTTGATTGCCATCTTCGCTCTTTTCGCCGTGGCTATGGCCGTCGAAAAGAAGAAGGATGACCTCCAGACCGCCGCTGGTGCTTACTACGGTGGATTGGGCTACGGTGGTTTGGGCTACGGTTTGGGCTACGGATACGGCGGTTTGGGCTACGGGGGATTCGGAGGATACGGTCTTGGCTACGGCTATGGCGGATTCGGATACCCAGGTTTCGGATATGGTGGATTCTACGGTTAAACCCCGGGTCGAACCCTCCAGAAAACCATAACAATGCGCTTATTATCCACTACCAATACCATCTAATATTTTTATACGTCTTCTTCATAACAAATTCCTACCTCGCCCCATGTCACCAAAATTATTAGACTGTCTCCAATTGGCCCACGCCCCCTCCCTCCCCAATTGACCAAAAGATTGTCATCTGAATCGGATTCCAGCTTGGGCATTTGGCTTTGTCCTTTCGTCATGTCATCCGACGACCTTTGACTTATTGTGTACCATCAACACTTAATCCTTTTACATTTACAATAATACGATTGTCATTGTATTTTCATTTACACTTTCCATCAAAACCATTTGTAATTGGACTGGGTAACTTCACCCGGCTGGTCTATCACTAAATTGTTGGAAATTAAAATGTTCATTGGATTTTTGTAAAAAACAAGATTTGGATACAAAGCGTTCATTTTTTTAAAAATGTTTTCGATCAACGCCGATTAAACTTGTAGTGTTTGTTGCTTCTAAATGCATCCAGAATCCAAAACCCTTAGGTAATTATTTTAGCTTGGCAAATTAGAATGGAAAA